>VXBL01006120.1:2156-48491 GCA_013400195.1 Aramus guarauna | reverse complement strand
ACCCTAAAAAAAAAAAAAAAAAAAAAAAAAAAAAAGTGTGTGATGGTTTTTCCATCCTTCTGGTGCATATAGCCAACCACGTTCCAAAACCAGGCAGTATATCTTTCCCCCAAACCCTGAGCACATGTGGCTAAGTCCAGTCATGTCGTCAAAGGATGTGGGCGAAGAGCTCCTGTTGAAGTAACTCCTTCAGTCACTTTTCAGTGGGATGGGGATGATGGCCCGTTGTTCCCAGGCAAAAGCCTCCAAGATGTCACTCTTGTTATTATGTTGAAATATGAGTGTTGCCGTTGTTTTGAAATGGGTGCTGAGCTGGGATCCCGCAGGGATGCAGCCGTCAGCATCTCCAGTGGAGTTACTTCTGCTCCAGTTTGTGATTTCACGACAAATAAAATGATACAAAAACCCAGGGCTGCAGGGTCTGGAGCACCTGGTTGTGGGTTTGTACCAAGAAGCTGCCTCTCCTCCTTCTTTCTCTCCATCCCTCTCCTGCTTTTTGGGTCTCTTTCTCTGTTTGCCTGCCTTTCTCTCCTTCTCATGCTCTTACGCACTGTTCCAGGTTCTTCCCATCATCCCAGACAGTCTCCAAAGTCTTGTACGAAAATGTAGGGAGAGGGCAAAAGATCAGTGAATAAAGCACTGAGTACTTACCTCTTAGAGCCTGTTATACTGTCAGCTCAAAGTTAAAGTGCAATAAATCTGGTGGTCTCACGTTGGTCCCCGGTGTGCTGCAGTCCACCTCATAAAACTACTACATAATTAAGTACAGTGCAGTACAATTGGCAGTCTCTGCTCAGCCCAGGCCTAGCAGCGAGCATATAAACCCGCTCCCGGTCCCTGAATGTGAAGGCTGGAGGTGACGGGGAGGTGGGGGACGGCTCCAGCTGCCAGCACAGCCCTCCTGCCTTCCTGTGAGGACGGGGGAGCTCGGCATTCCCGGCGCTGATACACCCCGGGTGCGCAAATATTGAAAGAAAGAAAAGATGAGACTTGGCAGCGCAGGTGATGCCTGCGGAGGAACGGTAGCAGCCTGACGAAAGTGGCTTGGCTGGGGATGTGTGCCGGCTGGCAAGAACAAATGGGGCTTGCTTCGTGCTGGCTGGACCGACCTGCTGGGGAGAACCTGGAGTGGAGAGCAGCCACCTCGAGCAGGCGATGGCAGCTCGGGAGGTCCCTGCGGAGAGCCGAGGGGTGCCGGCACGGGGCTTTTTAGGGTGGTCAGTCCTGCTGTCTGCGTGTGGGTATGGCAGGACGTCTAGTGCTGCTGCTGTCTCAAAGCAGAGGGGCGGTCCTGGGTCCCGGGGGTGTCAGGGCAGCACCTGCTGTGGATGCTGAAGCATCCCCCAGGAGCAGAAGGGGGGAAATAAGGAGCCTGGCTAACAGAGCTCCATCTTGCATCTTTTGTTTTCTTTGTTGCCTTTCCTGACACCAAGTTCTGAATATTACGAACTTCAAATTCTGTGAAATAAGCAGTTTTCCTACTTTGGAGGGATGCTGTTCTGCCCAGACTGTTTGAAGTCCCCCTCAGACTCTGTGCCTGGGCTATCTTGTGCGCTCTGCAGAACTGCAAGGACTTGCAAAGTGTCTCTGTTACGGACATAGCACCCAACTTTTCTCTTTAACAGAAGAACCCTTGTGACTGTGTAGGACAGAGGTGTGTGTTGCTTTCTGGGAGCGAATTAAATCTCCNCCAATAGTCCTCAATTTTCATTCGTATTCGTGGTGCTGCTGTTTTTTCCCTCTGTCATTTCACAGCCTGAGGTGTGCAGATGTGTACGTTGCCCGTGTCTGTGTTTATGCAGTGAATTGGGTGTTTTGGGAAAGGACTGGTTTTATTTTGCACACCTGCACTGTTTGACTAGCTGATCCTGCTCCGCTCCATGCCTAAGGTGAATTTTATTTTCCAGGCTATAAGTCTTCACAGAATCAGACTGATTAAGGTTGGAAGGGACCTCTGGAGGTCATCTAGTGCAACCCCTCTGCTCAAGCAGGGTCATGTAAAGCCAGTTGCCCAGAACTGTGGCCAGACATTTTTTTAATATCTCCAAGGATGGAGAGTCTGCAACCTTGCTGTTTCGGTCCTTGTTCACCCCCATAGTAAGAAGGTGTTTCTTGATGGTCAGAAGGAACCTCCTGGGTTTCCGTGTGTGCCCATTGCCCCTGGTCCTGTCACTGGGCACCGCTGGAAAGAGCCTGGCTACATCTTCTTTGCACCCTCCCTTCAGGTATTTATATACATTGATGAGATTCCCCCTGAGCCTGCTCTTCCTCAGGAAAACCATGTTTTTTTCATGAAAGAAAAGTATGGAGAGTCACTGATAGAAGTTACATCCCTAGAACACTTTGGATGGACTTGAGCTGTAAATTCTCAGTCCTGCAATGTGAAAAAAATNAAAAAAAAAAAAAAAAAAAAAAAAAAAAAAAGAAAAGAGACGTATTTAATCCCCGGTGAGGCAGTCAGCTCCAGCAGCAGAGGACCGGCCCTATCCTGCTGGTGCCCTCTAGTGCTTTGCTCCCTGGCTGCAGCCGCCGTGCTCGGTGCCGCGGTGCTTTGCCCAAAGGTTGCCCGTAAGGGAGAAAGCGATTTTTGAGCTGTATCTGCACGCTTCGGGGCAGCAGAGGCAATGTGGGGTGGAGNAATATCTCCAAGGATGGAGAGTCTGCAACCTTGCTGTTTCGGTCCTTGGTCACCCCCACAGTAAGAAGGTGTTTCTTGATGGTCAGAAGGAACCTCCTGGGTTTCTGTGTGTGCCCATTGCCCCTGGTCCTGTCACTGGGCACCACTGGAAAGAGCCTGGCTACATCTTCTTTGCACCCTCCCTTCAGGTATTTATATACATTGATGAGATTCCCCCTGAGCCTGCTCTTCCTCAGGAAAACCATGTTTTTTTCATGAAAGAAGAGTATGGAGAGTCACTGATAGAAGTTACATCCCTAGAACACTTTGGATGGACTTGAGCTGTAAATTCTCAGTCCTGCAATGTGAAAAAAATGACCCAAAATAAAATCTAACTCTAAAAGCTCATCATACTGCTGGATTGACCTGATTCACCCATTACTCCAGATCTGCATACTGACTTCATGAGTGGACTTCATGTCACCGTAGACGGGACTGGCCCACACCCCAAATGTAAAAAACCCAAATGCTAAGAGGTTCAAGATCTGCACTGACAATCAGCTCCAAAATGTATGCCAAAATATCATACTGAGGGTAGGACAGTGGTCTTCCAATTCTTTCAAGTTTTTATCCTCATTTTTTTTAAGGAGGAGATAAACATTACTGAGCTGTTTGTCCAGAAAGCAAACTTTTTGCTCAAAGTCACTTTTGATATTAGGGGAAAAATATTTTGAATGGTCAAATGGTGAATTTCAGCTGTAAAACTCACTGAAGTCCTCTTCTGTTAGTTTGTCTCACAGAAGACAAGTTGCCCGGGTTGTGCTTTGGCCAGATTCTGCCAATGTTTATTTGTAACACTCATCTCGATCACCATTATTGTAGTGAGTTTTTAGTAGACAATCCCTGTCTTGTAAGCCTTTTTGTGAGCTGGAGCACAGCTTCCAGCTCTGTTTTGAGTGAATGATGGGAGCAGTGGGGATTGCACGGTGCGTACATGGACATTGTCCACAGTGACTCCAACTTATGCCCTTGCTCCTTCACAGTACTTTCTGGCACCACTCTGACCCTCTTCCCCCTGCCAGAGGTGCTGCATTTTTGACACAGGCATGGTGGGCACCAGCACCATGACTGCTCTTTGCCATGGGTCTCTATTCTGGCACTCAGGGCAGCCTGATGGTCTCAGCGTGAAACAGCTGCCTGTTTGGCCAAGCCCTGGAGCTGCACCTGGATGGAGTGACTTGTTGGAGGTACCCGAGTTGTCTTTGAGTAGGTTTAGACAGCTGAGTGCACAGACTGCATTAAGCCTGATTATAGCAAACAAGATCAAGTCACAATATCAGTGCAAAGTGTTTCCTTGTCACATTACAACAGCCTTATGAAGTTCTTGGGTGAGATAATCAAACTTGGGCTGCTGAAGCAAAGCTACCTGCTGTCAAGCCACAGCATCATTGCAAACTGGGGTTGTAGCTAAGGCCCCTTTTGGTGCCTCAGGTCGCTTTGGTAGCGTAGAGCAACTTTAGGCCATGTCAAAGAAGCGGACAGACTCTTTGTCCTGTAGAGGTGCCTGCTTTGGGGGTTTCTTGCTGCCCCTTTCTGCATCGTTGCAGAGGACCTTGCTGTGAGAAAGGGCTTGTAGTAACGGGTGCCCCAGAAAGCCAGGGACCAGGTGCCCCTTGGCCCCAGGAAACCCTCCCTGGTAGCATGGTCTGAGCAATAGGCAGCTCTGGTTTATGTCAGAAGACTGCCCTGGCAGTCAGGATATGGTTATAATGTGCATACCTCTGGCCTGTGAGGATGCACAGAGGCTGGACTGAACAATCCAACCAGGATTTTGAGTTCAGCTACATTACAGATAAATGTAAAGATGCCAGGCTAAAGTGCAATATCTATTAACTGTACACGTGGGCACTTCAATTATGGGAGAAGGTTCCTTGTTCTGGTTAGCATAATTCACTCTCGAAGAGGATTCCTTAGCAATTCCTCCTGAACAAAACCCTGTAGAGAAATGCCCTTGAGGTGTCAGTTCCTGCTGTCCTATCCTCTGTGGGATTAAGAATCAATTACAGATACACGGAGCTGACACTGCTAGCCTGTAATTGCCAGGAATAATCTCACATTGGGCCACAGTAAGAGAACATGCCCTGTAAGGGGTCTAAAAATTTACAGGGGTGGGGGGAGAGGGGCTGAGCTTCCCTGTGATCCAGACCTTTTAGAGTTTGACTCTACGAAAAAACCTCACTTATCTGTTCACTACTACTGTAGCCATTTCATTCCTACTTTTCTTATTCATTCCAGGATTTTTCTGGAAAATACCTTTGAAATGGTAGTTCCCACTGAGACAAAAAAGAGCCCTTTCATTGGCAGGAGATACAGGCACGAGAGACAAGCATTTTTTAAAAACGAGTTTAAAGACATTCCATGTTTCCCTTCCCGTTTGATAGATGCCCATCTGGCTACCAAAACCATCATAACCTCTCTGGGCTGTTGCTCCAAGAAATCAGTCTGGCTGTCCCGGAGGTGGGGGCGAGGAGCCGGTGTTGGCAGGATGGGTACCTGCCTCCCCCACATGGGTGGTGGACCCCGACATCTCTGCCACCCTAAAAGCCAGGCTTTTTAACCCGCAGCCGAGGATTAAAGACCCAGCAGCCAGGTAGAGGGGGACACACCATCTTAATGTTGCCATGTTGGTTACTGGAGTTTTAATGTCTAACTCTGCATTTCCTACCTCTTTTTTTTTTTTTTTTTTTTTTTTTTTTTTTTTTTTTTTTTTTTTTTTTGTGGGGGCTCTTTCGCCATTTTATTTTTTTTTTTTTTTGCAGTGGGGCTCTCTCACGACATTAAGATTCTTGTAATATGTGTTTTGTTGTGTGAATACTGCCACGCTGTCAGCTCGACACCAAAATGCCATAAATCTGGCGGTCTCGTGCCTGTCCCCCATGTGCCGCAGTCCACCTCGTAAAACTACTACTTAATGAAGTACAGCGCAGTACAATTGGCAGTCTCTGCTCAGCGCCGAGGGCTAAGCACGTAAACACACGCCTGCCAGGCTTGTGCCGGGAGGTACGGCCGGGGACCTTCCGCTGCTGGAGTGGGGAGAAGTTTCTAAGTAGAGGTGACTGAGAAATCTCTTTAAAACTGCAGAAAAAAGTTTTAGAAATTGTTAAAAAAAAGTACCCCTCTAATCACAGGCCAGAGTTTCTGGGCCTGCTGGGGCGAGGACACCTTTCGTTGAATAAAAGACTGAGTATACTCAGAGAAGTTTGAGAATTAATTAGGGTGGATTTGGGAAATGAAAATGAAAGAACGTTAATAAATTGTTAGTATGCAATGAAAGCAATACCTTAAGGTTACCCAGAGGCCTTGCTTACATCTATCCCACTCACGATAAGTAAGAGATCATTAAAATTTATATTTTAATTTACTGTAGAGCCAATATCTGAAGGAACTTTACAAGCATTAGTGTATTGTTTCTCCTACTGCTCTTAATTCTTTCTTTTTTTCTTTTCAAGTGTGCAAGCTGAGTGTTGGAGAAGTTAAACGTTTGCAGGTTACATAGCAAATCATGGGTAGAGCTTCAGTCTCTTGAGTCCTACTGAAGCTCTAAACTAGTAAAATGCCTTTATTGTTGACCTACAAATTATAAGTACTTTAATTAGAGCGCTCCCCCTTGCCTCCCTTCAGCACATTTTTCCTTCCACCTCGACAGCGTGGCCATCACTGGGATGCCAGTACTCTCCCTTACATCAGCTTATAATAAATCTCTGCAGTCTCTTTTCTACAGGGAGGAAGTTACACTTGCTTCGCTCATGCTCTCCCCACGAGTCTGGATCCATCCACATGCCATTCAGGAGAGGCAGGCAGGATCTGGGCAAGCTCAGAGCAGCTTGGGCTGCAGCTGGCAAAACCCAGCAGGCTTGAAACAGAGCTGGAGAGGGTACACATCTTTGCAAGAGGCACCGACAACTGGTTTTGTGAACTAGAAAACGTAGGCATCCAGACTTCAACTGGATGTTTAGAAACCCTGTGCTTGGAGGCCAAATTTAGAGCTGTGGCTTTTGTCTGAGCACAACCATTATTTGAGTAAAAACATCGCTGCTATGAAAATATCAAGGTTGGAATACTTGTGAAATTGACTTTTTCTTTCCTTTTTAGTGATATATAATGTCTGAATAACCACTGACGTGTGATGTTCACCATGAGCTTTTTTTTGGACCCTGACATCCTGCATCCACTCAGTCAGGGCTACTGTGCTGCTGGTGTTTGTGCTGTACCCATCCTTGTAGGCTCTGAGCTGTAGCTGCCTGTGAAAATCAAGAGCAAACAGCGAGGAAAGCCAAGTGTCGTCAGGCTGGAGAAAGCATTGGTTGAATCACCAGGCCCTGGATCTGCGGAAGTGGAAGCGACGTAAGAATTGTGTCCTGCTGTCATCTCAGCTTCTTTTCCAGGCCCTTTTCCGTTCACATGAAAGTCCTCGGAGTCAATGGAGATTTTGCTATAACAATAACAACAGAGTAATTCCCAAAGTTGCTGGCATGTGAATTTTATTTAGTTAAGGCTTTATTCTTTGCAAGGTCTCCAAGGAAGGCAATTGTTTTCTTCTGTCTGATGTTGGAGGTGGAGAACTAGGGACAGGTCATGGATTTCCTCTGCCTTCTGGTCTTGATGGTTGAGGGAGAGATCAAGGCCGGTATTCTCCTTTCACTCTGGTTTCAGTGCAAACACATCCAGAGCTTACTGAGTAAACAAAAAGCTTTACTTTCCAGTGCTTGTTCAAATGGGTGCTTTTTGGAACAATCCACACCAGTAGAAGCAAAAAATAACCCGGTATGGGTGATTGCACATCCATAAAACCAAAGGAAAAAGAAGAAACCCTTCAATTCACAGAACGTGGTTTTGCACGTTGTCTCAAGGCTATTGCAATCCTTGTTCCATATACACAGTAAATCCACAGTGGGAAGAGAAACTCAAGGCCAGTGAGGTATTTACCATGAAGCCAGATTGCACAACATGTCAAAGCAGTTGCTCGGAGTAATTCACATTTGCCCTGTGTTGCACTGTGACTGGTGCAAAGGCAGTGGGTCTCGAAAGGGAGAGCACTTTCCTTCAGGTCTTGAAGGACTGAGGAGGAATGAGGAACAAGTAGCACATCTGCCAGCACCAAAATGGTAAACTGACACCGGAACTCAGCCTTACCGTAAAATAACGCTTGCTAATATCGTCATGTGTTATAGAGATTGAAAATCAGATTAAGGTAATTGAGAGGAGTCAGGCAGCCTAGCAGTGTGTGCAAATGGTTTAGTAAAAAAATGGTAAGGCAAACGTGGTTGTTAGGATTTGATTTGCCTTTCCATTAGAAAGGAAAAATGAAACTAAAAGGTGGGTTTCTCCTGTGTTCTCCTGTGGGTGTGAGTGTACAGGAAATGACCCAGCTGATGAGGCCAGACGCAAGGATGGAAACCAGAGCGCAAATACCGCGAAGCACTTTCCTGGCATGACGAGTGCCGCGACGTGGTATTTTGCCACTGAGCACGCGTCCTTCTCGGCTAGACCCCAAGCACCTCATGCCAGTCACCACGTTGCTGATGAGCTGCCAGCACCCCACACAAGCCAAAAGCCATGGTGCAGGCATGGGTGAGATGGTTTTGGGTGCAACAGCACCGCGTCAGCCACCATCGCTAATGTCTGATCACGCAGGAGGAGGCGCAGAGCCTGGGAGGGAAGTGGAGAGGACCTGCCAGCCCGTGCTGGGATCTGGGACAGTCAGACAGAGAGAGCACCCATGCTGCCTCCCACGGGCGCCGGCTGAAGGTTGGCTGGATTTGGGTGGCGAGGTGCTGACATCCGCTGGAAACTGTGCTCCTGAACGTGATCCGTTCAACTTTCTCCTGGCTTAGGGCTTCTGCTGCTCCAGAAACACCGTTTCTGCCTCAAAAATGCCCAGCAGGTGCTTTGTAAGTAGCCCGGATGACAATTATCATCATCGTTTTCTTTCCCTGCAGTGTCAGGGTCCATCATGGGAGGAACTCTGCCGACACAGAGACAGACAGCATCCTTGCCTCACAATTTGGTTACGAAAATGTAGTATCTAATCATCTGGGCCCAGCGTGCCCTGTCAGTCTTCACTCTGGCTGGGCTCCCGATGGATGCTTGCCCTTCGTTCACTGCTCCCACGCTCCTGTTGGACTGGGCATGAAAATGGCTCAGATAAAATTTGACTGACAGGTAGAACTCTGGTGTAGGGGTAATTCAAGACAGGGACTTTGGGGAGTCTCTTTTGTTGTTGAACATTGGCAGATGTGGTAGACAGCTTCATGAGAATGCTCTTTCAACAACTTGCTAATGCCTTGGCTAGAATTCAGTATTCGCTGACCTCATAGTTCATTACTTAAGATTAATCTTGACTTTGGAAAAAGTTGGTGAAAAAAAAATATAGCTTTTCTTTCTAATGCTGTGTAGGAAAAAAATAATTTAACCACAGGAGCTAGATCCTCCACTGGCAGAAGTCAGCATGAGTCCATTGTCCTAATTTATTGTTATGGTCTGAATACATCTGAGATGTGGAAGAGTGGAAAAATTTTATTTTTTTTTTTTTTGTAAAATGGAAAACATTGAAGTCAGTGGCAGAAGTCTTGTTAAGAAAAAAAAAAAGCACAACAAAAAAACCCAAAACACATGTTCCAATTTACAGGTCAGTTGATATCCTCCCCTGAGGCTGCCTTAATTTCTAGTTCGAGTGTGTCAATAAATCAATGCCACAAGCCATCAGCGAGGCAGTATCCAGCAAAGCAGCTGCCATGTGAACACCATGCTTGGAATCCAAAAATGCGTAGCCAAAAATCTCTCAATACATTTTCTTATTTCATTAGTTTCTGCTTTACATAAAAATAGCTGTAATTTTTGCAATCAATAATCATGTCTGCCTCAAGATAGATATGTCTATATGATATGTTTGTGAAATATAGAAGAGGAAATAAGTTCCTGTATGGAACCTGTAGTGCAGTTCTGAATTATGGTTGATGATTGTTTTTTTCTTATTAATATATGTTTCATTCTTTAAGCACAGATTTTGTGCTTGTCATATGTAGCTGCAGAGGCAGTAAATAAAGCAGCATCATTACACAAAAAAAAAAAAAAGTGATGATTTTATGCGTATACATCACAGGAGAATACTACTGCTATGATTAATAGAGGGTTGTAACACGAATAAGACTCTCTGGAGAGTAGACTTTCTGCCTCATGCTATGTACATTTTTCACTGCTATGCAGACTGGCTATAAAATGCTCTCTTATTATATCCTTAAGGTTTGATTTTCCTCTAATTTGCGCTGTGAGTAGCTGAATGCACTTGAGCAGGTGAATACAAATCACTACCATGACCAGCCCCCTGCCATCCACTGAATCTGCAGAAGTGCAAATGACCCCATGATCTACAAGGCCATGGGAGTCGAGCCTGGTTTCTGCTGGCAGGTGGGGACCCGGGACAGGGAGCTCTCCCAGGGCACCCTGAACCCTTCTTGCCCCACGAAGATAAAGAAAGACGTCACGAAGACAGGGAGATGGGTGACAGACAGAGAAGCATCAGAATCTCTTCAGCTTTCAAAGACTAACACAGTACCCTCTCAGATCTCTGAAAAGATCCCTAACTTTTGAAAACTGAAGTGTCCAGCATCAAAAAGGTATTATGGGGCACTGACTGCATGAAATCTGTCATGCTGGACACTTCCTGCAGAGGTTAAACTAAACAAGTAGTTCCCAGAGCAGAGGAACTAACACAACCTGGTTTCCTGCTAACCTGTCTCACAAGGTCTCTTCCCCTTCTTGATTCTCTGTCTCAGACAGAAAAAACATATGCTAAAGCTTTTCTCTTAGGGGAGACGTAAAGAACAACAAACGCTTTTCTCTCTTGGTCACCAAGGTGCAAAAAAAGCTTTATGTGCTGGAGACCGCGACCCCCACTGTCAAATCTGGTCGAGACGACTAATGAGAATTAGGAGTGGGGAACAGAAACAGACAGACACAGCGTGACTGCATAGACCCTGTTTCCTTAGGAAACTGGGCTCAAAACAAAGCACACAAGTCTGGAATATTTATAGTGAAAGAGGTGGGGGGCTTTCCTTTCCAGAGGAAATGCACTGCTTTCCTGGGCCTGATCCTCACTTTACTGGAAGTGACATCGGTTCTTGCCGCCTGTAGATCCCGTCCAGCGTTTCCCAACCCAGAATCCTGAACAAGTTCTGGAAGAAGTTAGCAGTGCACACAGAGGTATCAGAAGATACCTCAAGCACTCCAGGGGAACATTTATTTCTCTATTAATGTTATGTATAAGATAGGTCTGAGGCATTTATGATATATAAAAGAGTCAGTCAAGTGAGAAAAAAATCAGCAAGAGAAAGGACTGTACTGAAGACAACCTGCCTCAGCCCCATTCCATACTGCGACTTAACAGACACTACATGTGACCAAGCACAAATTTGTACTTTTTGAGAAGTATAATGGTAGCTGCCTACAAGAGTATGGTGCTCTCCTTTGCAGGTGGGAAATGAAGAAAGCAGAGGGCAAGGCTGAGGCAAAGTCATCCAAAGTCCAGAGACCAAATTGTTTCTGCTCTTGGATTTGCAGATCCCTTCCAAGGGAGAGAACCGTGTGAGCTAGAAGAGGCAATATTGTTCAGTGAGCTAAAGCACTTGGAAATCTAGAATTTTTCTACTCAACCACAAACTTTCCAGTCTCTACGTGCCTCAGATGCAGCCCAGCCTCTCAGGAAGCCAAGAGACATGTAGATATTGGGATGCTGAATACTAATGACACCTATTAAATCTAGTCCCTGACAATGCAACATTGTTCTCAATTTGACATTTGTTGGAGTTCTTTTGTATTTCAGGTTCTCTTGTTTAGAATTGGCTGTGGAAAGGCTTTCTGCCTTGTATTCAGAATGCCCAAACTGGGCTTAAGTTACTACTTAAACATTATGAAGTGTTTTTTAAAGACCTGTAAAATACAGAGTTACTTGTTATACAGCTAAGCTTTTATTATTTGGCCTTTCATCCAGAAGTATTTGAAAAGCCAAGAATAAAATGGCTTTCCTCCTTGATACACTGATCTTGTGTCTACTGATCACAACTGTAGATTAGAGTAAAACTCCACCTGAGCTGATGCTGTGTGTTTCTTTACAGCCCCCTATAGCCTGCACTACATAATTGCCTACAGTGGGTTGGGGTTTTTTGTTTGTTTTGTTGATTGTGTTTTTTTGTTCAGGGTGTGATTTCCAAGAGTAAAACAAAGCAAAGCATTCAGAGATATTTCTAATCTGTCACTCTGCCTCCTCTGCAATTCCTCTATGGATTCTTAGAGCCATACCTTTCTGGCCCTTCTGAGGAGCTGAATCTGAGACATACTTAGCTGATCCTTTCAGTCAAGTCCAAGATTGTCCTGCAACAAGCTTAACCATAAAACAAAGCAAAATAATTGGATGAGTTTTTCACAGTTTGGTTTTGCAGCAGCATGTGCTGGCCTGTTTCTGTCTTTTAAGGTAGTCACTGCTTTTCAATGACTGTTTTATGCCCATGATCAATACACATCCTTAGCCACAATTTGTAAGAGATTTTACTGTGCATCTTGTCCAACATTTGCTGACTTGTCCCGGCAGCAGTACAAACATATCATGGTGTTTAATGAATGTCTGAGGAGTTAATCCATCATAGGCTCTCCATGAATAGCAGCAGACTGTACCAAAGGAGCTCTTTGTGGTTGTGAGCAAAAGTTAATAAAAGGTATATCTTGCACTTGCCTTGGTACCTATTGTTCTTCCTGACACTGACTTTTTGTTGCCTTTCATTAAGATCTATTTAAGAATTAGCAGTCTGATTGCCTTTCTTCATATAATGTCATGTACTTTCTGGCTCAGCAGGGAGGCACGCTGACTTTCAGCAGTGGAAGTGCTAACATGTCTTGGGAATGGTGTCATAGAGGTAATTGAACAACATCCTTTCTGTTGCACTGTTGTTTTTTTTTTTAAAGTCAAGTCTGAACACATCTCTGTACAACTCTGCAATGAAGATTAAAAGCAAAGACTCTTCTCTCGCTTCTGCTGGAGTAAGTGGGGAGAACCTTTGTTGGACTCAATGCAGTTATATGAGTGCAAGTGAATCATAAGACTCAGCGTTTTGAGTTTTGCATAAAAAGTGTTCTTTTTATGCAGTTTTCTTGGCATGAACTGCACTAATGACTCAAGACATACATGGTGGGCTGAATTTATGCTGTGTGCAGGTTTCGTTCAGGTGGGATTTAAACAAAACTTGTAAATGTTCACACGTGTATCCACTGACCTCTGCTGCATAACTGCCACTGAAGTCACAAATAGTACGTTAGTACCTCTGAATCGAGGTGCTATCTAAGACTATTAGTGTTGGCAAGGCCAAATACAGAAGCCTTGTACAGCCACTTGTGCAACACATGACTGGAAACATGCGCTCCACACCACATTCAGCCTCTCCTGTTAAATCCGTGCCTGAGTAAGGAGGATGTGATTTATTGCATAGTGACCAGGTTAATGTCTCTATCTGTACTCAGACTCGGAGTGAGAATAACGTGTAGACAATAATGATGGAGTTTCATTCACAGACAATAGGTTTGGAGCCCTTCAATAAAACAGAGCACTGTGGATAAAAGGGGTATTTAGGAAGTTTCTGTGTATATGATATTTGTGCTTTTGTCGCTGACTTACTTCCAATAGGACAAATAACAAGGAAATTACAGCATTTTTATAACCAGTACAGTGAAATAGTATTTAAAGACCCTTTTATTTCAACATCAAAGCATACATAAAAGAATAATTTGTTCCCAATGGAATAACAAGACAAGACAGGACACTTTGCTGTCTTTTAAAGCAAGATTTTTTTTCCTTGCCAAGAACTTGAAGAAAATAAATCCACTCAAAATGGCAAACTGATGCTTTTTGGCTTGTTAGCAAAATAGTGCCCTCGATATGAGGAAGAGTCAAATCAATATTTCTAAAAGAGAGAGAATAAACATTAATGGGGTAAATTACACGGAAAACAACTAGAAATACTCACTATCAAATTGATATTGTAATTATATTCGTTCCCTTGAAAGCTTAAAGGAATGCCAACATTCAATCAAAGAGGAAACCATAGCAATTTAAGAGCCTGGAATGATTTTCCTCATTAAATCAGCTCCAAATCCCACTGCAATCAGTACAAAACTTTTCTTCCACTCTTCTTTTCTCCTTTCCCTCTGCCACATGTGCTGCACTAAAAGGGTGGCATTAGGAGGTCTGTATGAGCAGCACACCCTGGTCTTGCCCATGTGATGTCTTGCCTGTGGGTGGGAGCATATTCGTGCAGAGTCCCATTCCACCTGGGTTGTGCCTCAAGAGGCTTTGGAGGAGGTTTGGCTGTAGGGGACTCAGGCGAGCCCGCTCCAAAAGGCTGCCCTTAACAGATAGCCTGGACCCGAGCTGGAGGAGAAAGACATCCCCGCTGCGTGCTGTGCCCACCGGCGTGCCTTGCAGCTCAAAGGACCTTTCCTACAGCAGCCGGCACGTGCAGACTGTCAGCCGCTGTGCTCCTGCGTGCACGTGTGGGCATCCATCACCGCCTCCAGCGCTTTGAACAGACACTTTGTAGATGAGTAGGGAAGAGGTAAACCGAGTGCGTGGAGGGGGAAGGAGGGTGGGGAGGAAGGAAAAGAAATGTGAGAAAGCTTTAGATGTAGTCCAAGTGTCCATCTGGTGGGTCCTTCTGATGTTCCCTCGCTGAAGCCCTCCCACTGAGCATGTCTCAGAAGGATCCCTCCTTTCTCCCTCTCCTGCCAAAAAACTGAGTCAGAGGCTGGTTTTGTTAGAAAGGGGTCACGAAAGCTTTGTTCAGTCTGTCCCTGTAGGGTGTTCATTTTTTTACGAGGATATTTAGGCTATCTGAGACTATCTGAGGCTATCTGGGTTGTTCTTATTCACACAAAGCCAAACAGCCTCAACCCGGGAAACCAGTGCCTCTGAAACTCAGCTGGCAGGTGCAATACTAGAAAAAGTCCAGGGTTGCTTTGGTACTTTTGGTTGCTGATTAGTGTTCCTAATCACATTTCAGGTTGCTCGTTTATCCAGACTTAGTGAAGGAGAAGAAGCAGAGGGAAACCTCTGCTGTGGGCACAGCAGCTGGGCTTTGGACCCACTGCTGCTTCTGGGGAAGAAAATACCTTGCTGCACGGCTGGTGTTCTCTCAGTAGACCTGCTGAGGGATGGGAATTCAGACTTCACCTATGCAGCTCTTTCTCCCACTTTCCTGGGGTTCCCTGGAGCTTACATCCACAGCTGTGCGTAGGTCACGTAGGTGGCTTTTGCAAGGGCTTGAGAGGGTATCTTCTCTCCTTGTTGCTCCCAAAACCAGTGGAGTTCCCAGTCACAGCTGGGGCCACAGGAACTAGCTGTAATGTTATTGGGCTGCTTCTAAGTCACCCATTTGGAAAATGAGCTTTGTTGTTTACTAGGCTGGATTTTTACCTCTAAAATAAAAACTTTTTTTTGAGGAGGAGAGGGTTACATTTTACAGGTGTTCATTGGATGGAGGGATTAATATAATAGACACTGGGAGAAGAATATGTGGCATAACAGAGCTCTAAGGAGCCACAGAGAGAAAGATAAAAGAAACTGAAATACTGCAGTGAAAGTAACTGATCTCAGAAAGACTTTACTGAAAGTCTGTGGGATCTAAAAGTTACATAAGGGAATAAGAAATAGAAGAGAATTTTGCTATTCTACTTGCTTTAAAAAACCACAAAAAAATTGTTGGTTTTTTTTCCCCCCATTTTACTTTTGGTTTAGAACCTACCATTTCAAGTTAAACAGATGTGCACCAGCTATTTAGTTTCGAACTCCAGAAGAAAGAGCATGTCTGCTTTTCCACTGATATAAAGTGACACACAACCACTATAAAATGAAAGCCATTGTACAATGGAGCTATTTGTCTTGCTCATTTTATATAGAGAAACATTTTAAATGAAAATGTAAACAGGCCATTAAACCTGAGTATAGGAGGATGCAAAAAAGGTTACTTCTAAAAATATACGCTTCAAATCAGAAAACAGAAAATGAAAAATGAAGCACTGTGATTGTTAAGACCTCATCCTGGCTGGGAAGGGAAATGCCAAGTGGGGATGGAGGGACATACAGCAGGATTTGAAAAAAGTCTGGATGCAAGACTTGAAAACAAAAATATATGGAATTTTATATTACTGAATTGCTGGTGGGAGGGGGTTTTTTGTTAATACAGTGCTCAGTTTGCTTCTCGGTGAGGTTCTGGGCTCAGAGTGTGTTCACAGAAAAGAAATACACACACTCTTTCCTGCCAAGGATGGGAACAGAGGCCAGCTCCTCAGCACTGCTGTAAGTCAAAGCATCTCCAGTGACACCTGTGGAGTGACACCAGCTTATATGAGCTGAAGACCAGGCCTAGGGTTTCCAGCCAACTGAGAGGCTGTGTTGGAATCCATTTAGGTTTGCTCCTTTTTGTGGGTTTTTTGTTTTTCCAGTGCTTAGCAGCATGCTTGGATAACCTTGGTAGGTATTGAGGGGACAGAGCCTCTGCCAGAGCTCAGCTCCTCAGTGGAGCTGGGTGCAGCCACCGCGTACAGAAGGGGGAATGGCAAGGGGATGCACGTGTGTGTGCAAACGTGCAACCACACAACCACCTCATGCCCATGCAGCTAAGAGCATGGGCTGCATCTAGCGCAGAGACGAGGCAAAAGGCTTAACATGTCCCATAAGCCTTCTCCAGTAACTCTATTCCTGCTGTTCAAAAGGTCTTTTCTAAGTCTTTTTCCGTGTACTTGTGTATCTTTTCTTACCTTAACCCCTTTTCATGCTTGATTTGAGCTCTTCTAATCTTGAATGATTTCCTTGTCTGTTTACCCTGACATTCCTGCTTCCTTATTTTCCCTTCCCTTTAAAGAGAGTAATGATGTTTCTAAATGGCTAAGTGACATTATTCAGTGGGAGCTTTCTCTTTCCATTTCCTCCTGGACTGCTCTAAATTGTGTTTGCTTTCCCTCCCTAGCACTCCAACAGGAATAGTCTCCTACTGTCCCCTCTGCCAACACTTGAAACCTTTCTCTGGTCATTTCTTGCTCCAGTTATCACATCCCAGTCTCTGGCCTCAGCCCATTTTGCTCCCAGTCCCCCGGTCTGTCGCAAATCCCTCCGGCAAGCTCGCCACCTCGTACCATTCATTCCCTCTCTCCTTGGCTCTGCGGCTCTGCGCAGTCTTCATCTCTTCTTTTCCCTCCAGAGGTGTTTGAACTCCTTGAGCCCTCCGCATTTCATACCTTACCTAAAATAGTGCTTTTATTTCTGCTGCATTCTTTCCTGCCCTTGGTGATCTGCCGTGACTGTTCCTTTTGTCTGCTTTCCCCACTCCTGCCTCGGGGCCCCTTTCCATGCTGCCTTCTGATTAATGTGTGTCATTGCCCTCCATTTCCTTCTCCAAATCACTTCTTGAAAGCCCACCTATTCCATAAAATGCAACCATTTGAAAGTTGCTCTTTGGGGCTGGCGAGGAGCAATTTCACCTTATTTGATGGCATGAAGCCAGTACAAAACCAGCACAACCATTGCTTTCACGCTTGGTATAGTCACCGTTACCCTTTTTGCTGCAACGCCCAGCTATGTGGTGCTGCTTTTCACCTGTGCCATAGACACACCTTAAGACATTGAAGAGCAAGGGAGGAAAAATGGCTTGATGGCTTCGGCATTTCCCTAATTTCCTGGGCTTGCAGAGGGAAGAGTGGCCGCGGCTGGGTCACTGAGGCTTTGCACCACACGGATCACCCCTGCTGCCATAATCTCTTCCCATCCTCCCTACTTCTCATGCAGACATGCCAGTCTCACTCCATGGCAGAAAAATTTAAAGAGTGTGAATTCTTCCTACCACAGTGGCCCTGCGCCAAGCAGGCATTTCCCTCATGTGGAGGAAGCCCCAGATGGTCGAGACCGGGAACTGGGTCTTTGGGCCAAGGCATGGCTTTTGATTTTTTGCTTAGTATTGTGTTTCTCTAATGGCAGGAGGCAGAGTTTCAGTGCTTTATAAATATGATTAGCTCTAATAACTCAGTAATAATAATGCTTTTTTGAATTACTTTATTTTTATGAGTGTAATTATGTTGCTTGTATTTAATAATTCTAATTTAAAGACATCTCTTGCAAAATTCCTCAAATTAAATTGCAATTATCCCTTTTCCTATGCAATAGATTATGAGTGTATATTGGATCTACTCTTACATTTTTTTTCTTCTCTCTAATGCAGCCAAACCCTTATAAGCAGTATTTTACTTATATTAGAGCTATGTCTCGTTGATATTATGGGCACTTCAACCTGACTGTGTTTGGGGGTATTTATTTTGGCTGTTGCATCATCACGTATTTAGACAAGAGGAAATAGCTATGTGCCTTCTAAATTGCTAACACTAAGGGGAGCACTTAATCTTTAGTATATCTTAACTATAAATCCAACATCAACACGTGTGTCAGAAAACACATGAATTCTTTGTGCCTAAATATTCAAGGATCATGATTAATGCTTAATGCAAAACACACACGAGTTGCATGGAAATGGAATGCTATTTAGGTCCCATTAAAGAACTTCAAAACCTACATTTAACAATATTCCTGAAAAATCCTTTGTATACCTCCTGAGCCATTTGTGTTTCTTTACTGCTTGCTTGCTGTAAGTCTCCCAGTGTCGAGCACTGTGCCTTTTACCCCACTCTCCAGCCTTCGAGTCAGAGTCATTCTTGGGACAGTGAACGCAGGGATGGAGACAGCGGGAGAAAAAAGAAGGACCTGTGCCTTGCCGACAGCTCACCGCCAGCTGGGTCAGCCAAGGGGACTTCACACGAGTGGCAGGACAAAGTGGCCCGTTTCCCTGGTCATGTCCTTCAGCTGTGGGCAAAGGCAAGACAAAGACATATGGATCCCAGTTCTTCAAGGTCTTTTTCCCGCTGCTCCCAAGGCCCCTTCAGAAAGGCGGCTTCTGCGGCTTGTGTAAGAGCTGAGGCTGCGCGGGCAGCCCTGCCGTGCTGCTGGCAGGCCGGCCTCGGCAATGCTCGCAGTGACCGGCGGGGCCCCTCTGCCCAGGGACTAGTGCAATGCTGGGACTTCAGAAGCAATTGTCATGTGAAAGGCGGAGCAGATTCGACCCCAGATATATACCAGCGCTCAGCAAAACCTCCCTTTGGAAGGCAAGTCCCCCTTGGCCCTCATCATTGCAAACGAAGGTGCTGAGAAACCTGTGAATGCTGAAATGCATGGCTTTGGTGATTCAGTGTGTGGCCATGGCCCCGGCCCTTCAGACTTACTTGGTGATGTTGCTTTTCCCTGGGGAAAGGCTTTTATGTAAATGCTGCTTCAGCAGTTGTTAAAGCAATGCCTTCTCGCGTTCATGGGTACGATGGAGATTGCTCCTTGAACATGGGCACGCTCCTTAGCTTTACTTGTGTTTTGCATCCTCCACGTTTTCTTTAAGTATGATGCACAAGTAGTATTCTGTAAAATGTACTGTGAACTGAAGGAGCAGTTTTAATCTCATTCCACAAATGTGTTTTACTAGGTCTGTAAGACCTCTTTGAAGAAAGCTGGAGGTCTCAATGGTTCTGCTGCACTTTCCCTAGATCCCTCATTTATTCAGTAGAACAGAAGTTGTATCTTCTCTGTGACAGCAAGAGTTTGTGAGTGTTTGGAATCTTGTTACTCACCTACTTTAAAATGGACCTTTTCTATATTATTTATTTCGTCTTTTTAGCATTGCAAGACAAAGTTCAGTATCACCAGTGAAATGCACAGAAAGTTCAATGTTGTGTGAGGTTAAAAGTCTTTGACTTCACAAGCGGCACTCAAAGACATTTTGACTCTTCTGAGCAAAGCAACATCTGTCAGAATCCTGTGGCCACTGACGCCAGAGCAGGTGCAGGGATGTTTATTCTACGTGAAAACATATCTTGTGGGTTTGGGGCTTTTTTTGTTCCAGAGATAACTTCACTAGCATATCCTATGGATAAACAGTTGATCACACACCCATTTTTACCGTGGAGGATATATCTGCCATGACGGTATCATTCTGGCAGTGTGAACATATATGCAGTGTATTAAAGACTCACAGGCTGCAAATTTATCTGTTGATGAACTGGGAAATGACTTAACTATGACACTGCAAGTACTCGTAGATACAGCAGTTCCACAGTTCTGTTATCTCCGCAGTGGCATTTTATAGTCCACTGTTGCTGGAAAGCAGCATTCATAATCCCCTTTAAGTTGTGAAGGTAGCACTCATGAGCATTTTTGTGGGGATGCTATAGGCAGACCAGGAATAAAGAACCATAAGAAACTGGAAGATAACTTTATTTAAGGGCCCTTCAATTCAGATGAGAAACTCTCTGAACAACTTCCCTGAGCTGAGAAGGAAAAGTGCAGTGATGAAATGCAGGCACTACCCTGCTGCAGGCTTAAAACAGTCTCCTGGGCTTTGTCTTGCAGTGCAGTATGCCTATATTATCTACCATTTACAAACTCCACAAAATCTTTCCTGACCTCACAGAGGGAATGCAGGACTCTGTGTTAGGGGATCCAGATGAGACTCCTGGATAGTGAATGAAGAAAATCCGATTTAATTTGGGAAAAGGATGATGATCATCACGATTTATTAGGAAGCTCAGCTACCTGTTCTTACTGATGACATCTAAGACATGTGGTTGGTATCTTGGTTTGAAGCATATACCTTGGCAAAAGTAAGTTAATGCTTCAACTTGCCCCCCAGCGGTAAATGGCTACTGCCTATTTTCAGTAACTGATATACTGGAAAACAAGCAGCAGCAGCATTTTGCTTAAATGTGTAGCTGTAGCAGCTATGATTTATTTTATGATTGTTGTGCATGTGTGGATCATGTAAGGAGATGAGCAGATTTTGGAACTTACCACCACTTTACGACTTACCAGCACTAAAACTGAGGAATGCCAGTAATGGCAACTGTCCTTCTCTCACGCCTCTCATTTTTTTTAGATCTGCTTTTCTTTATTTCTATTTCACTTGATATTATTTGAGTCTATTTTGTTTTCCTTTTACAAAGGCATCTTACAATGGTTCAGCTCTACTCCTGACTGTTGCCAAGTGCAGTTTTAGACAGAGTGTAAACCACTCTAGGCCCCATGACCAGAAATAATTTACAGAGCTTTTAAATTGTTTGTTGACCAGAGGCATGTGATGAAGAGCGACTTCAGTGAGAAGGTCCCATCTGGGCTGCAGTGATGCCCCGGCTGCATGGTCCTGCACCAGCATTTAGAGCAGTGGAAACCCAAGGTGCTGTGCAGAGAGCTGGGAAAGCAGCAAATTCTGGCACCCACGATAAGTTTGCTCTAACTGGAAAACCCAGAGCAGATTTCTTGATAAGTACTGGACTAATTAAAGACTGGTGGGATTTAATTTTACTTGAACAATACAGCACAAAGCAAAGTATGAAGTAATGGCTTCCCATTCCTTCACTTTGCCGTCACTCTGTTTATACCGCCTGGGTAGTGATGTCTCATTTCAGAGGAAAGACTGCGTTGCTGATAACAGGTGTACACCACTTGCGTCATCTGGCTGTGATCCCTCAGTCTGTGGCGTGCATCACAGGACTCCATCATTCTGGAGTCTCTCCTGCTTACGTGGGATCGGCCAGGTTTCAATTCAATGTGATTCATACTGCATGGATTTTCAGTAGACAGGTGCTATTTTAAATCACGTCTTACATCCAACTTACAGAGCCTTTCCTGTTCCCGAGCCCATACAGTCACTGTATGAGAGCAGGAATCTTAGGGTGCGATTTCCCTCTGTGCTCCTTTTGCAACAGTGCTTGGGCTAAACTTAACCAGAGCACCTTGGAAAAAATTTAGAAGACCTTCTTTCAAAGCACAACAGCTGAGTATTATGGGACCATCACATCCGTCCTAAATTATTAGAAGCAGTATTGGCAATGTACTTGGTGACAAACTCTCACTTGACCAGACAGAAGAGCTGTGGTGGGCTGGCAGACTGGACAGGCTACTGTTTATTCGTCATTATCATTAGGCAGCATTAAAACTGACAAAAAATGCTCAACACGTCGGGCAAAATTATTAGTTTTCCTACACCAAAATGTGCTATTGTTGCAGATTTTGCCGGGTGGTATTGACAAACATAGTCTTTTGAGTTTATTTCTCTAGCATGTGAGGAAATGTTTGGTCTTGGGAAGAGATGCTGTATGGTTAGCAAGTTTTGCTGTTCAGAATTACGTGAAGAGGGAGCAGTCCGAAGTGGACAAGGTAAGCAAAGGAGAGTTTGTCACTTGCCTGGTTCTCTGATTAGAGGAAAGCCTTGAGGCAGGAGTTGGATTTATTTGACATTCCTGAAAGGATAATTTACTTGCACATTCTCTGACCCGCTCTGTGCCAAGACTGGCACAGATGGGCAGATAAAACAGTTGATGTTTTTAGGCTAGCTAGGCTCAATATCTTTGGGGTTTTTTTTCTCCTCTGCGGTAAATCAAATGGTGCTGCCATTCAGTGCCAGAGCAGTGATATCATGTGACAGAAGAGGTGTACTATCAGTTGCATCATTAATAGAGGTGTGTTTGGTGTGTACTGCATATCTCCCAGGACAGAGTCTGGCTAGTGTGCTAGTCCGATTTCATTACTCCCATATGATCTTGAGGCCTCCGTATATTCATATGCTTTTTTTCAGTGGAGGCAGAAGCTCATATGCCAACCCCATACAAAGTTGCTCTCAGTGAACCACAGCGTGCCATATCACCATCTGCAGCGCATTTCTGAGTGAGCAATCAGTGCTTTTGTCTATCACGTCTCTACCAGCAGCTGTTTCCTGCCTGGGTCATTGCCTTCAGGTTTCTGCTGTTGTCTGCTCAGCTGGGTCTTTCTGGGCTGTGCAGATCATGAGCAGCCAGCCTGGGACTGCTGTATAGCATACAGACTGCAAAGTCAGAAACAGAGTTTAGCAGTGTATCTGCTGTACCATGCATTAATGAAAATATAATATTAGTATGGCATTACTTAATTTTTCCTTGGGAATTCTGTGAGGAAAAAAAGCACAGTGGCGAAAGTCCATGGTATGCTGGCACATAGATGGATGGGATTTGTCTGTATAGCTTCTGTCTCCTTATGAGGTGCAGCACTGGTGTTGCAGACCATAGGCTGGGGGTGTATCAGTCACCAGTAGTTTATACCACCCCTTCCCTCAGAAAAAAGATTCAACAGTAGGATACTGTTCAAAATCCTAAAAGTTTTGGAAAAAAATCCCACCTGTTTCAGATAAAATACTAAACTGTGTTTTACCTGCTACACAGAAGTCTCCATTAAAAGTCATGGTAAAATAAATACTGAAAAGCTTAGCACTTATACATGCTATGACCATAAGATGGAGATATTGGGCTACAAAAGAAATTATGTACTTCATTCCCTCACCACTTTGGTTAGTGTGGGTTTATTTAAAGAAAAATGATGATGATGATTAGCTAAAATTAGTATTGTGGTAGGGATTAGAGACCAGCCAAACCAGAATGGCAAAGTGCTGGACATATGAAATCTTGGTTTTAAAATGCAGTATTAGAAGTGAAAATGTGAGCTGCTATTGTAGTAATTTCACCAGTGGATCAGGGTGTGCCTTTGTGTCACAAAATTATGTTGACACAACGTACTTCCAAATAGCCAAGGTACCCTCCTTTCTAATGAGTGGGAAATTATATTTAGCTCCCATAGGAAGGTAAAACATCTTATGGATAAAACAATATATACATGCTGTCTCTGCCAGACATTTATTTTCTAATCTTTAAGTATATCATCAGTGCACAGGGTCTAGTTGACATTTCATTCTCTTCGAGAGGCTCCAGGTCTGCAGTCAGTGAGTACAGGAAATTTCCCAGGGCACTAAAGAGGGAACAAGGGTTTGCAGGAGAAACTGGGAGGGAGGGGTTTCTCCAGACACCCTTGGGGTGCTTCTCAAACAGGCAACCTTTACCAACCTCTAGGTAGTAATTTTATTAGTGAGAGGATAATTTTACTTTGAAAAGCATCTTAAGAATATCTTCTTACTCAGCTGATCCACTTCTCTCTGCAGGCTTCTATGTCTGGCAGTCTGTAGTTCCCTTCTTAACTTGCCCCAGGCTGAAAGTACAAGCTGGACCCAATTCTTGGTCCTATGTCCCTATGTTTCCAGCTGATCCACCCCAAGCCTGTACCAGTGCATGGGGTTATTCCTTTCCACATACAAGACTTTGAACTTCCCTTTATGGAACTTTATGAAGGTCCTGTTGGACCTATCAAGGTCCCTCTGAATGGCAACACACCTACCTGGTGTATTGGCCACGACTCCCAGTTTTATATCATCTCCAGACATGCTGAGGGTGTACTCTGTCGCTCATCATCAAATTTATTAATGAAGATGTTTAACAGTATTGGAACCCAGTATTTACCCCTGGGGCACACCACTAGTGACTGGTCTCCAGCTGAACTTTGTGCTGCTGATTACAACACTTTGAGCCTGGCAGTTCAGCCCGTCTTCACTCCATCTCACTGCCCATTTATCTAGCCTGTACTTCTCCAGTTTGTCAATGATGATGCCAAAAGCCTTGTTAAAGTCACGATAAACAAAATCCACTGTTCTCCCCTCATCCATTGAGCTAGTCACTTTGTTGTAGAAGGGCATCAGGTCAGTCAGGCATGATTTTCCCTTCATGAATCCATGCTGAATACTCTCAATCACCTTCTTGTGTTCAATGTGTTTGGAAATTATTTCCAGGATAATTTGCTTCATCATGTTCCCGGGGATAAAAGTGAGACTGACTAGCCTGTATTTCCCCAAATCATCCTTATTGTCCCTCTGGAAGCTAGCAATAACACTCACTTTTTTCCAGTCTTGAGGAACTTCTCCTGCCATGACCTGTCAAAGATTATCCAAGAGTGACCTCACAATGATATCTGCCAGCTCCTTCAGGTGCATCCCATCAGGGCCGGTGGACTTGTGTGGGTCCAATTTGCTTAAATATTGCCTAACTAAATCCTCCTTCACTGAGGGTAAGTCTTCCTTACTCCAGGCTTTCCCAGCAGTCTTGGGCACCTGGGATTGCTGAAAGCCAGTCATACTGGTAAAGGCTGAGGCAAAGAAGGCATTCAGTACCTTGGCCTTTTCTATGTCTTTTGTCACCAGGTCCCCTGGCTTGCTCAGCAGTGGGCCCACATTTTCCCTAGTCTTTCTTTTGCTGCTCATATACCTGTAGAAGACCTTGCTGTTGCCCTTCATGTGCCTCACCAGATTCAACTCCAGATGAGCTTTGGCCTTCCTAAGCGCATCCCTGCGTACTAGAACCATGTCTCTGTATACTTCCTGGGTCACCTGCCCCCTTATCCACCACTTTTGCACTTACTTTTTATGTTTGCATTTAGTCAGGAGCTCCTTGTTCATCCGTGCAGGCTTCCTGCTGCCTTTGCTTGACTCCTGACTTGTTGGGATGGGCCATTCTTGAGTTTGGAGGAGGTGATCCTTGAAAATCATACAGCTCTTCTGGATTCCTCCTCTCTCCAGGACTGTCTCCCGTGGGTTTCTTCCAAACAGATCCCTGAATATACCAAAGTCTGTTCTCCTGAAGTCCAAGGTTGTGATGCTGGTTTTTGCCTTGTTTCCTTCTCTCAGGATGTTGAACTTCATACTCTCATGGTCATTGCAGTGAAGGCTGCCCCCAGCTTCCACATCCATGACCCATTCTTCTTTGTTTTTAAGTAACAGGTCCAACAGAACATCCTTCCTCATTGGCCCTTTGACCACCTGTGTCAGGAAGTCCTTTTTGATCTTAAAGATTCATGACTCCCTGAACATGGAAACTCTGATTTTCAGCTTTGGTCTGACTTTGCCATATTAGCAATAGGTAAAAAGATGTCTCTGCTGTAATTGGAGCAGAGTTCATGGGGACAACAATGACAGTGAAACCTGGAGTTTCACTGGCTGGAACCACACTTCAGCAATTCTGTTTCACAAAGCAGAATTAAAATTTTTGTCACTCTTCTGTGTTAATAGCAGTCACTAACTTTGAGTCAAGGAACTAAACACCTGTGCCTCTGAGTTTAAAGATGAATTACCTTGAGAAAGGTCATGGATTTATGACAGAGAGGAAGATGTTGAACTTAATAAAACCAGAGCGTGCGTTTGGCGTTTAGCAAGTGGATAAAAATGTTCTTACAATAAGACTAAATGGTTTAATATTTTTACATGGTTGCTTCTATAAGTGTAATCACACTTAAATGAAATTAGGAATTATCTAAAAATTTTTTGGTATTTTTGAACAGAAGAAGTGAGGGAGAGTGCAGCTCAATGAAATTTGTAGATTATACCACATACTTTGGGGTAAGGAAAATACTAGTCTATTTAGTGTTTCCTTTAGAAAGTAGGTAAGGTACATGCAGACAAGAAATATTTACATTGCCTACGTTGAGTAGATGCTGAAGCTGGAAGCCCAGTGTCCCTAGACTGTGTACGAAGGCAGTGAGGAAAAACAGGATCCCCTAGGCGAAGCCAAGTTTATGTCTACTCTGGAGAAATCAGTAGTACCATCCAGTTTCATCTATGTGTGTATGATCACCCAGATTCAACACAAGGTGAGACCCCCCCTTAATCCTCCTCAGTTTCTTCTCATGATCTGTTTTCCATAAGAAAGTAGCCTGGGCAAGGAGGAGCAATAACCCCTTCTAGCAGACGACCAACCTGGACACCTCTGGCACTGGGAACACAGGGTCGTCTGAGATACTAAGTGTGGTTCCTGCTGTGAAAATCCTTCGAGGATCTTCTCTCCTTACACCGACCCTCCAAAGCCGTCCAAGTTAGGCAGCACAAATATACAAGCAGGTACGGTGCCATACACTGACCCCGTGGGAGCTTAGTTCTGCAAATCACAGTGCTTATTTCTGCCTGTCAATCTGGACTTAGGTGTCTAGCTGCAGTTACTTTTTTTTCTGTGTGAGGATAAACAGTACTGTTGACATTCGAAATTACTCTTGCCAAAGCAATTTTGAACTTTAGGCAGCCAAGTTGGGGAGTATTGGTGCAAGCAACCCGTCTGGAGTCGTATGATAGATGGGCAGCACAGCCAGGAAAAGCACCCGGGTGCCCTGACACTGGGCCCATGCTGCCTCCCCTCTTCAGCCACTGCACTCCTTAAGATACTTTATTGCTTATGTCTTTCTGGACATGTGAAAAAGGCTTAAAATACACAAGACAAATTATCCGACATGATTCGCTGGAAAATGTTGTGTATCTTAAATGCAGCCAAAGTGCAGAGTGTATGCCAGTTGTAACAGTAATCACTCATTTTCTGTTTTGACCTAGCTGAGAAATTACAGACTTGGAAAGGAGCAATTTGAATGTAAGAATCTTTGCTCTTTCAAAGGTTTTCTTTCCTTTTTTTTTTTTTTTTTTTTTTTTTTTTTTTTTCTTCCCTTCTGGGAGCAGCATATGCTATGTGAGTTGTTTCTCCACTTGTTCAGAACACATCCTACTTCATCTGGCCCTGCTCCCCTAAGGTAGTTAATGTATTGGAGATACGTAATTATATCATATCTCACTTTCTGCCACTTGAGCTCTCAGACATTTACCCAAAAGCCAGAAGTGGAACTAGTAAGGGTTAAACATTAGAAGATCAGTGAATTGCAGAAGAATTTCTCACTGCTTCCAGGTCAAGTATTCATAGGTTGTTTTGTTTTGAGCTGTGCCTTCTAGACTTAGATCATGTCAACATACAGAGCAGGGCTGACACTGAGACATCCAACTGATAAATATTTACTTTTATATGTGTGTGTGAGTGTGTGTGTGTAAGCTTGCATGTGTATGTGTGTTCCCTGTGCTCATATCTAATGTCCCTCCTTAGTAGATGGATTTATCCCACTCTAACTTGCCCACAAAACAAGCCCAGGACACATATTTACTAGAAACAATACTCTGGAATGCATTTGTGGTTGTAGAGTGCATTTCATGGTATCCTGCTTTAAACTTGTATTAGTACTACTATTTTTAACAGCATCACTCAACTGTTGGCACAATGAACTTAAACAGAAAAAAAAAGCTCTTTACACTACCTTCTCCACTGATACAATAAGTTACGTTACAGATTTTTCCTCACAATTATTGCCTCCTTACAAATTAAGTTAAAACATCTGAAAGGTTTTCATCCTTCCACTAGTTTGTTTTGAAAAGCTTGTTGTTATGTGAGCTAAAAAAGGAAGCTGAGAGGTTTTTATGACAGGCACAGAAAGCATCAATATGTCAGTATGCAATGATTAAAATGGCATACAAAGGCATAGGCAATAAAAGATAGTTATTTTCAAGCGCACATGAAAAATTTGTAGTTAAAATGAGACTAAATGCACATGTTGGGATAGTATATGTGGAGCAACACCAGTGTGCAATAGTTATTTGTAATCTGTGCTTTGAAACAATCTTCTTCCTGAAAATCCAAACAAGTCTCCTCAAAATTTCACAATCGTTTGTCATGGTTAGGGTATTTTCATGTTCATTAAATTTCTTGGATCAGACTGTTATTTCCTCTTATTTATTTATTGCAAATTTAACCTATCGCTCTTTGTATCGATAGATACATTCTAAATTTGAACTGTAGGGTCCAAATGTGATTAGTGAAGCCGATAAGTGATCTTTCACGTTTTGCAATGGCACAGCTCTTTCTAGCATGAATGCTGCCACTTCCTTTGAATATATTTGTGTATGCAGCATTTAATTATTAATATTTTCTATAGACCTCAGCTATCTTTGGATTAAGCCAGGAAAAGCATGGCTCATATGTGACTTTTCATCTTATGAAAAGCCCTCAGATATTAGTTTTATTTATTCATCTGTGGTACAAGCCATGGTTCTGGGCACATTTGTCTGCCATCAAGTGTCTTTTTCTGATCCTTGCCTTTTAATCAGAGCTATACACCACCTCTGCCCAGGCCCCGTCCGTGGTAGCCAGGCCACGAGGTGTTTGCTGGTGGAAAGTCTGGAGCAGCCTGCAACACGCAGTTTTAACTTCACGGAGCGAAATGAGAAAGGTTTCTCTTTTTGTGTTAGGGTCTCTCAGGCAACTGCTTTGTACCACCCTCGCAGTAAAGCTGATTGACTCTGATCCTCAGGTTCATCATATAATTCATCCAACAGCCATTCACCGCTTTATATATGACAAAACAACAGAATTTTTATCTTGATTACGATCCCTTAATCTAAACCAACCAGCCACTACCCGTAATGGCCACTAACATTTAAACCTATCCAAACCACAAAATCCCACTCTTCAAACCATCGTTACGCAGAAAGACATGAATTTGCTGCAATCATGTGAAACATGCAGGCTATTCAGAAAGAGCAAGCTTCACCTGAATTCCTAGAGTTAAAATCTTTTCCTCCAGGGATATGTGACCTAGAGAAATGCTTCACATTATCCCAGGAAAAAGAGCCATGCTGAAAAGATTAGAAACCATCGCATGCACACATGCACACATATGCTTGCATGCACGCACACTCTCCCACCCCTAGCAGTACTGTGGGTAGCAGAAGGAGCAGTGCACTTTCGCAGACTCCTGCCTTGTGCTCAAAGGAAATGCAGCAGACATTTAAATATTTCCAAACCAAACAAGACATCCTGAAGGATTCTCCTCCTGTGGCCTCATTATCTGCTTACATCTGTGTTTTTAAAAATCAAAAGAAAGGCTGAAGCAGGCAGAGCCACCCTAGACAGGAGCCTAAAGGGGAAGCGGAAAAGAAAGGAGAAGAAGGTTCATATCTTAACTCAGGTTGTCCTCACTTTCTGAAGAGTCTGGGTTTAGAAAAATTATGGTCAGAAATTAAAACAAAGCATCTTTATTTTCTAAGGTATCATGTCTGAGTGTATAGCTTTTAAACACATAGGAAAGCTGATTCTGTAAAGACAGCAGCAAGCCCTGATCACCCCTCTAGCATTCAGGGACCAATTCTTCCTTAAAGCTGCACCTTCCCATTCGCTTTCCAATAGGAAGATCTGGGGTGCAACCCTTCTACCTATGTGAGCCCTGGGGGCCCGGCGGGGCCTGAGGCTGTCAAGCTGTTGACATGAGTAACAGGCTGATTCAGACAAGACCTTTTTCAGTGAGTGCCAAACGTCATCTGAGCCCTATCCAAGCCTGAGGAGAACCTTCCAAAGGTTGTTCCCTGCATCACATACCTTCACAATGTCTCCTCTTGTCCCTAACCCTCCCTGGATCCTCACTTTAGTTTTGGGCATCTTTACACCAAACAAAAGTACAGCCTGCCCCATGCTCCCTGATGGTCTTGTGCGCCTATTAACATGAAAGCGTACCCGCTGAAAAATTCCCAACCGTGTTCCGTGTGTGGGGAAGGAACTCCAATAGTGACTGAGCATTGCGGACTTACTGCCTGTAAACATTCAGCTTGGGAGGGGGGGAAGGGTAATCAGCAAGGAATTTGGCTTCAAAGTCAATGGCATGATACTGTGTGGTCACGCTGCATTCTCCAATGCTGGCTGAGTAGCCCTGGAGAGATTGTGCCTTGCTGATGCAAAGGAAAACATGTCCAGGACAATCATTCCAAAGATGCTGTCTCACCTATAAAACAAGTTAGTCACAGCCTGCCAGGTGGGCCATCTGGGGTGGCAGAGCCACGGTCGGTGTCACCCCTGTGAAAGGGCTGTGGGCTGCCCGTGTGGACCAGCCCCACCGTTTGCCCCTTCCCACCACTACTGGGAAGCTGTAATGTTGGGACCAGGTATGGGGCTTGCCAAGGGAAGGAACAGAGGGCAGGCACGAGGGAAGGGATTCACATTTAGCTGAAAGTGTGGTGGAGACAGAAAGAGAAGTCTGAAGCAAAGTAGATGAGAAATGAGAAAAGGAGGACAAGAATAACATCCTTGTTCCTCACTCCAGCCATGTTCAGCGGCTCTCCTCCCATCGGATACGTGCTCTGTTTTTTCACCTTGAGAATGTGGTCATCCTGTAAATAAACTATTTTTATTTTTAAACATAAACAGCATCTCTACCTATGACATGTCTTCAGGTATTTACCTTAGCAAAACCATGAGCAACTATTAATGCTATAATATCATGGCCTTCCTTGATAAACATGTATATATGAGTCAGCCAAGGTAGGCTTTTTGGCAGTTTGTACTACAACTGAATGCAGTACAAGCTCTGAGGACCAGCTTTGGTGTTGCTTTATGTCATAAATCGCCTCCTGTCTTACATCTGAACTACCCTGCTGCAGAGGCAAAGGCTGTTTCAGGCACGCCAAGGAACAGGCTGAGGTAAGGGCAGAGTAGAGCTAAGGAGAAAGGCATGCAAGTGGCTGTGGGCACAAGGACTCTGCTCCTCTGGGCTGGAGGGAACGCGGGTGGAAAATGTTGGCCTGAGCAAATGAAAAACACACAAGGAGTCAGTCCCAGGGCAGAAACTGGCTCCTTGCTTCAAAACCCTTCTTGTCTTTGCCCTGCTGTTCCTCCTTCGTCTCCATTCCGAGCAGCCGAGTTCAAACCAGTCCTCTTCTCCAAACTGGATGCCTCGAGATATTCTGGATCCCAGAGGCCCTGGGAGTGATGGGTGACAAACAACATTTTTAGGCAACAGGCTTCTGACTCAAGAGATGGCTTATCTTGCTGAAGTGGCGCAGATTCCCATAGAGAAGGTGTCCTGGGTTTCCCAGGTGAAAGCTGAGGTTCGTCTTGAAAGACAAGACATAGTGTCCCACTCCAACCACCCTGCTGTGCCACTGCTCGTCCTGTTGATGGTGGTTGCTGTGGCACTAAATCCTAGTGGGGATCTTTCACATCTGAGTCTCTTTCTATTGTTGGGAGGCAGTTTCTGGGTACTGGCTATCCAAAGGCTACAGATGAGCATTTTTACGGCCTCAAACTAAACACTACTAGAAGAGTTGCCATCCCTGAAGTCTAGCAACTACTGGCTGCTGACATTTACACGAGAATTTATGGCTGTAATAATTTATGTTTTGTATTTTCCTTATTTGGAATAATTCTGGAGTATCTTTTCCCTGCATTTTTTATGGCACTGTAATAGACTATATTTTAAAGGACCAGGAAGATGTTAATGTTACCTTCGCTGTATAAAGTGCTTGGATACGCAACTTTCCAAGAAAGGAGTTTTTGGACAATGCAATGTTATTTATTTACTTAAGCCATTTTATAATACTCTGGCAGTCTAGTCCAATGGTGAAGTCCCAGGGAACTTTGATTTTTTAATTTGTTTTTAGTCTCTGTGCACAGGATGTACTTATTTCACTGATAAGACAAAAATAAGGCTTTTCTGAAGGAGCAATTCTATATTCTTTCTCAGGGACTTTATCTCTGCAGACAGACTACAGGTATAAGGGAAACAGGAATACTGAAGTAGTTAGGACAGCTAAAGCTCATCTTTGAAGGAATCTGCAAATGTTACCCGTGTGTGAGCTAAATGCATTTTAATCTGATAGCTAAAAATGCTTTTGATAGAAAATACAATACATAGAGATTCCCTTGTCCCCTCTATGCAGAGAAATCATGTGAGCTTCAGTAAGGATCTGATATGCTTGTAGTAACCATTTTAGCCTCCTAGAAATATTTTAGAGAGAGGAAGATAAAAGCCCTGAGGGGATAAACAGCAAATCACCTGTCCAGGATAAAGCAAGGAACATTTTCATCCCCGTGTTGATTTCTTTTTTTCCCCATCCCCTACTGCCTTTCCATTTCATGCATTTCTGCATTTCCTTCTCTAGACTGAGCTTTCAGGGGTTGATGGCTGTTCCCCTCCTGTAGTGTGCCAAATGCTAAGGACCTCCCATCCCACCAGCCAGCCATCTTAGCTTCCCTCTTTTCTTCAGAAAGGCCTTCCCAGCATCACCCTTTTATTCACCCCTTTCAGCCTCCTTGGCTTCCCTCTGTCCTAGTCTGCCCTTTGACTAACACTTTCCTTTCTTTGGATTTCTCACCCTCTTTCCTCATAAGAGTGATCCCAGCCACCTCTTTTTTGTCCTTTTTTATCTACTTCTTATGAAGATGATTTCATACTTGTTTCCCAGGTATGACCCCGCATGTGTTTTCCCCATCCTATAGGTCAAAAGCCTTTCTTTGTAGGTTCACTTTTTTGCAAAGACACCCTCCTCCTCTAGTCACCTCTCTGGGCTTTCCTGCTTTCCGGACACATTATTGGTGACACATCCCCTAGCTGTCACCTCACAGGAGCAAGTGGATGTCATGCTTTCCAGGTCCCCAGGCAATTTTGGGTCTGCAGGCTATAGAACCACAAGCGGAAAAGGGAAGAGCTCTGTCAGCTGTGATGGGCTAGGTCACATCAGCACACCACAGCACCAAGCTATGAGAAGACCCTGTATCCATTTGCCCATGTCAGCACAACCCCACCACAGCCAATGTGCCTGCTGCCCTCCACACGCCTCTGCAGCCATGACTCTCCATGGGCACCTCTGCCCTGCTCTCTCCATCCTTTCAGACTGGGACCACCTCTTTTGAACTGGATCCCCGGCTTCAAACCCCCCATGTCTCCCCATGACTCATTTTGCCAGGCTGGTTTGACTTGGATCTCAGCTGGAAGTCGCCCCTCTCAGGAGCTCTGTAACCAGACAATGCATCCAGCTACACAGTTTGGCCTTTTCAAAACAAAATAGGGTTTAAAAATCAACAGGAACACATTGCTCTGATAACTGGGTTAAAATAACAAAAGAAGGCCTGCACATGTGAATATGACTTAAGCTTCATTCTTCCCTAGAAAATTTTGGGCAAGTTCCACGTAGTCTTGGCACCTCGGCACTCAGCCTGGGAGAGGCGGGACACCGCTCTCTGTCCTTCTGTCAGAAACGGTGTTAGACAGGAGTGTCTGTCAGTTCCAGGTCCAGATAGGCACGGTGACACACCAGCTCGCTCACCAAACAGGTCAGCACCGGAGGACCAGCTGCTTCCCGGTGCCTTGGGTGTCGGTCACCATTTCTGGGGCCGTACAACCATCCTCATTTCATTTGCTGCATGTTTCCTCCTACCCACCTCCTTTGTTTTGCTCTGCACAGAGAATAACAGCACGGAAAGCCACAACAACAGATTTCATACCAAATATTTTTCATGTTTTCTATGGGGCCTTCATACTTGCGGGTTTTCTGCCTCATTCTCATCTCTTCTTACTGGGTTCTCCACATCACTGTTAGCTCCTATTATTAATAGTTGCATTTAGTAACAAAATACCGATATCTGCAAGTATATATTGTTCCCAGGGCACTGGACAAGGCGATTTTATAAATAAAATTGTTATTGATAACAAAAGGCTTGAGAAGTTTACAGTCTGATCAGATACTATATTGTAAATATACTACAATATAGTATAGTATAGTATATTGTAAATATAGGTTTTTCTTTCGGTTGTGCTAACTCACCCCAGGTAATCAACCAAAACTAATAAAGCTTTTGCTTGTTCGCATCAGTGTAACTAAGATGAGAAGAAGTTTATTCATGGGCTTGAAATGCATTGCATACACTCTAGGCACTAGGCACTCTAGGCATCTAAATATTTCCAACCTGACTTCTGTACCAAAAAAAAATGTTACAAATTGTCTGACCTCCAGCATCCACCCTCCTTCTATTAAAGGCTTTAGAAAAGGTCTCGGTTAAGTGTTTGCTAAAGAAAATAAAGCTGTCACATGATGAGAAGCCATGAGCCAAAAGCTGGCTACAAGAATAAATGGCAATTTTTTGCCCTTGAAAAAAGGTTGGCAGAGAAGTGCCAAGGTCTGGTATTGTTTAACATAGATATTGGCTGCCTGGAAAGGGGAATGGGAATAAGGAAATGAAATGTCTAAATAGCATTGAAGTTATTTATGTTAGTCAAATCCTGGTACTTCAGTGGAGGAAGCATGTCAGTGGGACTTAGTCAAAGCAGACGAAGGGCCAATATGATGGCAACAGAGCTAAATTGGTGGTACATGCAAAATTGGATGTACCAGAGGGGAAGGCAAAATATTCTTGTGACTGGCAGCATTTGAAATTAGCTCTGGAAAAAGACTTGGGGCTTATTGAAGGTAGCTTAATAGAAACTTTGGCTCCCTGTGCAGCTATGAGCTGCACGTGGAGAGCAGTGGGGACTATACAGCATCATGTTAGAAGCCAGCAGCGCAATTTTGTCTATTACGTGTTGTTCAGGACCTGGCATCTTAGCCAGGATTCATCTCACCTAACTCCAGAGCAGTCATCTTCACCTGAGCCCATTGCCTGAACTCCTTCACAGCCAATGGAGAGAAAAGTGCATGCTGAGGTTAAGATTCATGTTCTAAAGCAGAGATCTCCAAGAGGTCACATCACATTTCCTCTGATGTCTATTTTGACTACTTTTTCTGTAAAAGGAGTTTTGACAGCTAGCTTTCATGTCTATGCTATGGAAAACTGCAGTCTACCGCCTAAGCAGGTTTCACTTCTTGTGAGGTGGGGGGTTAGAAGAATCACAGTAAGATGCTAGGGGCCAGAAAGTCTGAAGATGGTGGTTAGCTGCCTCACGAAGGAGACAAGAGCAGGTATGGTAAAACCAGTTAAAATTAATAAAAAACTAGTTAAAATTATTCAGGAGCTTTTGTCTTGGCATTAAAGTTAAAAGAAACACAGACAAAACAGACAGAAAGAAAGCAGTCTTTCAAATACCACCTAAACAGCCTTCGGCACTCCCCAGCACAGGATGCCACAGAGGCCGAGAGCTAAGTTCAAAGCTGAGTGTGGTGCAGGTTATCTCATACTTGCCTGCTGCAAAATTTCTTGCATTTTCTGAAGCATCTGGTGCTGGTGAAATGGGCTGAACAGGTTGAAAGAATATCTTATTCGTGTGCTGCATTCACCTACGGGCTTGGAAAAGAAATTCATGCTGAATTTGGTATGCAGTTCTTAGACTGTCAAGTGGGTATCTCGGGAAATGGGTGCCCTGGCAAAATTAGGTGCAATGACTGATCTTCCTAAACCAACAAATGCATTCAGGATTTAGAACACACCCTGTAGAGACACTTCAGCATGAGCAAGCAGGGGATGCTAGACCCCTTTCCACTTTTTTTAAGTCCACCAATTTTCTGTCCCCCTTTCAAACACAAGATCCTGGACCATATGAGCTTTGAGTCTGGACTGATGAGGACCTTGCTACACTTCCTTAATGACATGAGTCCACCTGAAAGAACATGAAAGCATGTGCGCTTTACGGGGTAGATGAGGGGGTTTTTAGGCTTCTACCTACTGCCTGTGTCTGTAAGGGCGTGAGAGAGTTGTGTCAGGTTCTTTTTCTGGTGGAAGGAACTGACCTTGTGAATGACAGCTGTGCAGGCAAGAGAGGAATTAATTACCATCGCCACAGACCAGGCTATGCAGAACATATGCTATAAGTGGGGGTTTTGCCAGCTCGGGGAGGGGGTCCTCTATCTGCTCTCCCTGTGCCCAATTCCCTCCTGAAGTGCTGATCTTGGGACTTTTGTTAGCTGCATGTTTCTTCTTCTGTTTTTATTTTACTCTGCATTCAAAGGACTAAATAGTGAGAAAGGGCTCTGGCTGTTTCAAATGGCGTACAGGAAATGAACAAGCTGACTAGTGTGTTTTCCAGCACATGGATCTTTCTGGCATATCGAAAGTCTATCTGGACTATGGATTTGCCTCATTTTTAGCCATTGGTAGCCAACCATCAAAGGCTTTTCCATACAGAAGGAGAGACATGATTTGCTGTGGTGCATGCTCCTGACTGATAAATAAGTCCTGAGATGCCTCTGGATGGGATGGTCGGTTTCATATGAGCATGTTTCCTGTTTTTCAGCCTCAGAGTGTGGTTCCTGCCTGGGGACCCTGGTTGTACTTAGATCCAGAACCAACTATGGGCAGTTAGAAGCTGCTCAGATATCTTATGCCCTTCTGTACTGCTCTTGCAGCCATCCCTGGGGAGGCAGCCAGGCCCCAGGTGATGGGCTGTGGTGGCTGAAAAGGAAGACAGGGCACTCCTAGGATGAACAAATGTCAGCTGCTTACTGCAGATGCTTTTCTACTCAATGAGAGCATGGCTTTTTGATCACATTTCCCTCTGAGGATGGAACCGAGAAGGAGCTGGTCAAATACAGTACTGGCTGGCTAGCAGCCTGTGTCTGTTGGGCTAAATACCAGCTTTGTCCTTCTTTTGCTCTTTCCTATGCTGCCTGTGGGCCTGATCTGCTGAGTTACTATGAATCTGCCCTCATCTGTTCTGTCTTCTCTTTTGGTCCTCTTCCTTCAGAAACTGAGTTGGAGAGTTCCTGCTATTTCCTTTAGGGAGTGGGAACTTAACAGGAGAGAATCAGCAGGCTACAGTAAAAGAAAAAGTTTCAGGAATCCTAGTTCTTCACTTTGGATTTGGGAAAGGAACTCATGTGGATGTCTTGTCTTTTAATGAGGGATGTCTTTAAACCCTGGCCCTATAGTAGGGCTGCAGTGTGAGCCATTCATCTGTAACAATAAGAAGGAAATCAGTGGGAAAATGTACAGGAAATGTCAAGAGTTTGCAGAGATCTGCATATCTGGTGTTATAATATTAGAACAGAAACAGCAATGTATGAATCATTCGCGGCCATTCCTTGCCCTTATGGTTTTGGTAACAAAGGCCATTGTCTGAGGTAGTATGGGAGCAAGGCTTCTGTCCCAGCATTGAAAGAAAACTCACTTGGCAGAGGGAGAAATCTTCTGGAGTAATCAACAGGCATTGAAAGGTGAGAGAGGACAGCAAAAGAAGGCTGAAAATATCAGAGGTCTGAAGATAAAGCATGCTGGGGGAATACCACTCTCCATTCTGTTGGCCAGATTAGGCTCTTGCTGCTGTCATCACCTTCCTGGATATTCACCACTGTTACCATCACAAACACACTGACATCAGGCGTGACTGCTCCAGCTGAGCTCCACCTTTGTCCACTTTCTGCTCTTGCTGTGGGCAAGCACAGAGCTGTAGTCCTTTCCTCTCTTGGGTGGAAGATGAGGCTTCACTGGCTGGAGGCGACAGTAACACACGGTGTGCCAGTTGCACTTCCCGGGGTATCTGCTGGGCTTGACATTTGCCATCTTTTGGGGACCATGCAATTGTGAGCATCCAGGGATAAAGTAATCTTCTGAAATCCAGGCTGTTGGCTAATTTTCATAGAAGAAATAATGCTTTTGGAAAGAAAAGATGTTTGAAAAACTATTGGGTCCGCACATCTCTCTGTACTGCCTACTGCTGGGAGCTTGAGCAAAACTAGGCTGCTTCACACATGCCTGTGTCTCAGATAGGTTTCCCTAAACAGCTCCTACTGCTTTCTTGACAGAGCCTCTAAGCCTGCTGAGTAACTTGGCTTAGTCCTGGGCCCTGGTTCTGCTTGTTCAGACTACTTTGGACACTTCCATCAGGGAGTCAAGCCAGATTCCTCCTACTCCTTGCTCCTCTGCTGTCCTGGGACAAGCCTCTGTTTGTTTACTGGAGGTCTCTTATCTTGAGCTATTGCTTTTTTCCTGTCCGCTTCTCCTTGCTGCCTCGCACTAAGCAAAACCAATATATTAATGTATTCAAGAGTCCCAGTTCCCAGATCAGCATGGGAGCATTTGTGAATCATTGCAGCACAGTTCTGTTTCTGCCTCAGAAGGGGAAAAGGGGTGCACTGCAGTGAGGGGAACTTCTCATGTCCAAAAGCAGGATTTAGGGCATGATAAGAGGAGCAGAACTTGATATCTATTTTTAAGGGACTTAATTCTGCCTTTCATAGTTACATAGTAGAGCTTCCCATGATGGCTGTAGAAGTTACCCCTGTTCTCGCACCTATTTCACCAATGATTACCCCGACTTGACAACATTCACATTGCTCCCCAGTATCTGCACCTTCTCTGTTATGGCTCTGCCTGTTAAGTCACCTGGGATCAAAGCGCACCTCCTCCAGTGCTTCTCTGGTGCTCCTTGTCCTCTCTAGTGAACAGCTCTGCTCTCCTTTCCTTAATGGCCAAGTGATCATCCAGCCTTACCAGCACTAAGAGACCATGTGCCAAAGGAGACATGGCAGAGGCTTGAAACATTTCCGTGTTTCAGCAATTTTAATGTTGAAAACATTTTATTCATTTTTTAAAAGAGTGATTCCTGCTGCTGACTCTAATCGTCACTGCATCTTTCCCCTCCCATTTTGTTCACATTCGCTCCACCACAAAGGTTGAGAGGCCCTGTCCTGTAACCAAATAGTTGTCTCTAAGCCACCAGAAAATGCTCTGCAAGACACCAGTGGTCAACAAATCCCTGGCAGGGAAACCTCCAGACGAAAAAAAAGAAAAAAAAAAGAAGAAAAAAAAAGAAAAGAAAACAAAAACAAAAAAACAGCGAAAGANAAAAAAAAAAGAAAACAAACAACAACGAAAGAAGGAAAGAAGGAAAGAAAGAAGGAAAGAAAGAAAGAAAGAAAGGAAGGAAGGAAGGAAGGAAGGAAGGAAGGAAGGAAGGAAGGAAGGAAGGAAGGAAGGAAGGAAGGAAGGAAGGAAGGAAGAAAGAAAGAAAGAAAGAAAAAGAAGCAAGAAGGCCCAAGGCCTGATTTTAAAGCCTTGATTCCACAAGTGAAATCGTCCAGGAGCTTCCAGTATGATCATCCAGTTTCTAGCATTCAGCTATCTCACAGGGAAAAGCTGCAGCCCTTTAACATAAGGACTGCCTAGTCACAGACACTGCCCTGTTTAATTTCAATCAGCTTTGGGGAGCTGATACCACTTTAAAAGTTGGTCATATTGGCATAGCTTGCAGCTCTATGTGTATAAACGAGGGATTACAGTGATGGAGTGTCCATAAACCAGTTATGCAGTTTGAACTAAATCACACCTTTCATCATATCAGAAAACTGCTGTGCATGAGACCCAGCCTCAGAGAGTAATTTTAAACTAGTTTTAGCCGATACAAAAATAAAACTGAGAGATTTTTCATCAAGTAAAATGTGTTTGGTATATGTTAATCAGGACAGGTATAAACCAATCCAAAGAGGATCTCTGAAAATGAGATAAGATTGTGTACATAAAGGATTTCAGTAGCTCAGCTACATCACTTATAAAACTTCTAATTTAAACTAATGCTACCTATATTTGGACAGTGAGAATTAATGGGCTGCGACTCTAGTGCAAGGAAAATATTGCCAGTGGGTATCTAGTCCAAGAAATCTGTCCTTTATCAGTTCCTCAAAAGCAGCTCAGCCTCTTTGAATTACCCCGACAACATCAAATTACCTGTGAGCCCAATGGTTCTTTGCAAAACACCGCAAATTCATTTTGCAATGGTCAAAATAACCGATGTAATGCAGTTGACGTTTCTCCATAATCTCCTAAATAAATTTAAATCCACGGTTAAAATACCTCTAATTCCAGCTGCAGTTGGTAGTGGTGTCCCAACAAATTTTAAAACCTTCTCCTCCTCCCAACATATTTCTTTTTAGAAATGACCAATGGAGAAGCCAATAGATTTCTATAAATCACTGTTGGATGAAAACAAGCATAAAAAGGAGGCTTGAAGTTGTTTAATATTACAGATGTTTTGGAGCTCTATTCAGTAGTTGGCAAGTTGCACGAAGCTGCTCTGAATTCTTTATAATCTAGACACAAAGATCATTGAACTCTGAGAGAACCTCTGGGCTTTTATTCAAAAATATGTTGGCTTCTATTTACCTCTTTCTTCATTTGTATCTATCAAATGGCTCAATGTATAAATAAAGCCCGGGTGTTCTTATTAGCTAAGGCAGTATTTCATGCAGATTAATGCCAGCAGGTTTTGTAAAATACATCTCTATTCAAAGCTGGAGTATGTTTTGAATTAATTTCCATCCTGTATATGAATCAGGTATATTCTACTCCAGTTCTTATACAGAGCTCAGCTGCAGCATATAGGAGGAACCTGTAGTGTTTAATTCTCATCCCATCATCCTTCTTCAACAAAGCACTTTTAACCCTAAGCATCTGCATAATCCCATTGACTTTAATGGGAGTACTCACGTGCTCAGGTATATTAAAAACATAATTGAAAGCAGCACCTTGCTTTCTCAGGGCCTAAGTGACATATCTAGCATTTTATTGAACAGGCTTATTTAAATATTACCTCATGCATATGTTATGAGTAAATCTTTCTAGTTCAATAAAATCAGGCTTATTGTTATTGAGTAAAAAATAAAATAAAATAAAATAAAATAAAATAAAATAAAATAAAATAATCTTTTCTTTGCCTCCCAATCAGACTAAAACTCTTACATTAAACTGAAAATATTGTACTGGCTAAAAGCACTTTGCCAGTTGACCCAAGACACAGTAAGATGTTAATCTAATGTTGGTCTTAATAGAATAATGGGCAAGGGGATTTAGTGGGATTAATAAACTGACTGTTTTAAAGAATGCTTCGGTCAACTACCAGCCAGAAATTCAACATCCCACATCAGATATCTCTGCATTTAGCTAATTTTGCCAGTGTTAAATTGATTGTTCAAATGATCCCAGCTTTGGAGTGGTTGAGTGGGGTTTTTTCTGTGTAACATAAACACCCTCACAAGCAAAATCCCTCCACTGAGGCAGTAAGACTGTGATGAAACCAGAGAATGGAGAAAATATATATATAAGATTATAGCGGATCACACGCAAACTGTTTGAGGCACTCCAGCGTGATTTCTTCCCACCCTGCGGAAACTCTGCCTAGTGTGCTCTAATAATGGAAATGTTTGGATTAGTCTACATTCAATCCATTTGCCTCAGTGCCTCACCAAATGTGAGCTACACCATCAGTCTAGATGACTAACTATTTGTAATTTAGTCGTAGCTTTCTTGTAGCTGTGGTGGGCTGAGGTCATTAGCGAGGCGAGGTTTGCGGGAGACGCATTACTAATGCATTAGACCAACTGATCTGGTTGGAAAAAAACTAATGCAGCTTTTTGGATGCACAAGCTCTTCATCGGGACAGACCAGAAGTGTGCCTAGAAGCTACCTGCTCTCATCTTCCTTTGTGCTCACCTGTAAGGACAGAGTGGTCGTACGGGCTGAAGCCCTAGGCTGAGAGTCAGCGATGACCATACTTTCAGAGCCCGTGGAGGTGGGCAGTTGTTGTTGGGTGCTACTTGGACTAAAGCGTTGTTAAAGAAAAAAAGAGGCATTGCTTAGGCATCTTGTAGTCCGCACACAGAGGACAAAGCAGTCAGGGGTATGTCAGCAGGAAAGGAATGAAAAGATAACAAATGATAAAGAGGAAGAGAATAGACTATTGTCATAGAAAAGAGCAATAGCCAATAAATGCGCAGAGATGCAGACCTTCCCGTGTTTTATACCAACTGATGCTCATTTTAGCATAGCAACTACAGGGTGACTAGCAAATACACACTCAAATTCAGATGTGCCCTCCTAGTTTCTTTCACAATGCTCAAACTAAATATACACATCTAGATATCTGGTTTTGCTTTAACATCAGAAATTTCGGCTTTCTCTGATGCTGTAGGTCTCCGGGAGTTTCAGAGACGAGTACTGCATCACTGCTGCTGTGATTAGAAGTCCCAATGTGCTGGATCTCTAACAAAGAATTTATTTTTCCAAAATATGAAGTATTTGGGCATGTTCAATGACTGTTAACAAATGTAAAAAGATGCAAAGAATTTTTAACCGTATGGCTAAAACATAAATATCTTGTCCTCTCAGTGGCATGGCTCTTGGTCTTGACTTTCGCTGGCTCTGCGGCCACTGGAGTTCTTTAGACTAAACAAGAGCTGAATTCCTAGGGTAGAAGATACTGTAATAAAATAAAATATCAAAACAAAATCAGATCAAATTAACTTTAAAATCTGTCAATTTTTTTTTCCCTCCCCGTTGTTTGCTGGGTCACCTTTACATTCAGAAGAAAGAGCCTGGGTTCATTTTACTGACAACGCCCAGAAACATACCGACTGCCGCTTCTGAAACATCCTTTGTTTGGGAGGCTTTCACGGGGAAAAGGGAACCTCAGTCTGTTAAACGAGAACAGTCTTAAATCACTAGGGGAGAACACAGAAGCCCCAAACTGAAGGATGCCCTAGCAGATCCTTCCCCTTTCTTAGGAGATCAGCCCCTGTGAGCATTACTCACGTTTTCTGAGATATAACGGCATTCAGAGCGGATTGGGGGGGGGGGGACACGGGGGGGGGGGGCTTAAAAAAATTTTTAAAAAATCGTCATGCCAAAATTCGGTGAAGCTGCGGAGCTGGGACGCTGCCAGCGGCACCGCGGCCGGGGAGCGGGGGTGTCCTGCGGGCGGCCGCTGCCGGGCCGGGGCCGCTGGAGGGCACTGGAGCCCCGCGCCCGGCCGCCGGGGAGGCGAAAAGCAGTTTTTTTCTCTTTGAGGTCCTGTCATTCCTGTATAAACAAGTTACGTTCAAGTGTTTAGGATATAAATTACGACCATGCAGGCTTGCCTCGGAAAGAATGTAAACACAGCACTGTGGTCGGAGCAAACTCTGAAACTGACTTTATAATTTATCACAGGCCCTGAGAAGCTCAGGGAAGAAAAGGGCATGTTTGAGCATAAATGTATATTTAAAAAGATGAAGAGTTCTATTTCTATATATAATTACATAGATATAATTTTATATGTGTATGTGTACCTATGTATGCACGTATATACTCACGTACATATATATATATATATGTATATGTATACACACGTTTTGCTGAAACTCTCGCGCTTTTCAGCGTCTGGGCGCGGGGCCGGGGACAGCCGGGCACAGCGTGACGAGGCTGCCCGGGCTTGCGGGGCGCGTTGGGGTCGGCGGAAGCCCCTGTCCCCTCCGTGGGACACACCGGACTGCTGCGCCCGACGGCGGGGCCTCGCAGGGCTGCTCCCGGGACGTGGCTGTGGCCGTGGACACCCCCTGGGGCCGAGGCGGGCCGTGCCGTGCCGAGCGGGTTCGGCGGGCATCCCCCGGGCAGGGGCGGCCGTGGGGCCCGTGGGATCGGGGCGGCCGTGGGGCCCGTGGGATCGGGGCGGCCGGGGACGTCTGCGGGATGCGCGGGCGAGCAGCTCCCGGCGCCCGGCTCCGGCTCTTTGCCGCTCAGCCCCCGCAGGGCACGGCGGCATCGTGGGGACTGGGTTTGTTTTGCTCCGCGTACTTTGGGGGGCCTTTTTCATTTTCCTGTGTTTCTTTTTTTTTCTTTTATTTTCTCTTCCCTCCGGCCCCGTTCTCTGGCCACGCCGTTCTCGCTGCTTCCCCCTAAACGCTTATCGCGAACCCTTCTCGTGTACCCACCCGTGACATGCCCCGCCTTGCACGGGGGCTGCTGTCCCCACACCTGGCAAAGCCCCGCCGAGGTACAAAGGGACTGCGTGGGCAGGCGGGACGGGGACACGGGGACACAGCCATGAACAGCGGGGGGAAGGAGTCGCGGTCCCGGGGGAGCCCTCGAAGAGAAAAGCAGGCAGCATGGATCCTGCTGTTCTGTGTCCGCTCCCCTGGTTATTCCAAAGTCCATCCAGCAGCGAGGGAAAGCGGGGTGGGAAGTGGGTGCGGGCGGGCGGTGCAGCCCAGAGACCACGGCACTGGCCCCCTCGGGTCAACCGCTCGCTCCTCTCCTCCACCTCCAGCGGCTGGAGGAAGGGGATTGCAGTTTTAACAACATCTCGCATGCTGGGGTGGAAGAGTTTTCCCAGAAGCGGAGGGAAAATAAGTGCCCGTCCAGCTCATAGTCGTTTATATACATTTTATTGGAAAAAAAAAATTTGTACATCAAAATATTTTGGCAAACTGTAAAAAGTATACATAAGTGCAAATATATTCTCCTTTTAAAGCAATAGTGTGTGAGTATACACGAGATTTATTTAAAATAATTTTTTAAAAATATTGTGGTAGAAAACAACTTTTGTAAAAATAAAAAACAAAATGTTGTATTGCTGCAATACTGCAAGAAATTGAACTTTTCTTAAAGTCTATACACGAAAGGGTTAAACAATACTGTTTTAATAATATCGATCGGTCGGTGCTGAAGTCCATACAAAGTGTCCTTGGTGGGGCTCGGGGAAAGAAAAAAATAAAGAAGTAAATTTCCCGCTAATGCAGCAACAGAAGAGGGAGTTCTCGCAGGTGCTGAGCTGGGATATTTTTTTTTTTCCTATTCACAGACACTTTCTCGTATAAAAATATATCGAATTGTTCCCTTTCCCAAAGCTCGATTCTTTAGGAGATCACAGAAAGGCGATTTATGATTAAGGTGGTCAGACCTGGCACGGGGACACTTACGTCCCATCTAACCCAACACATCACACAAGGCATTTTTTCTTTTAGGAAGAGCTTTGGAGCATTACATCGGCTGTACGTGTCCTTCAAGGGATGGAGGGGGACCGAAAACACTGCTTCCTTAGGTAATTTTGCTAAGTGACTCGTGTACTATCAATGCTATCAGAGTGCACATTTTATTTATTCTGCGTGGGTCCGTCTATACCTCGGCTCTGTTCAACGCCACCTGATTGTCTCTGTTGGGACGCTGCCTTCACATCACGCAGGGCTTGATGTCTTGACAGACGCTTTGATGGTGGTGATGGTGGTAGTAAGATCCACTAGCGGAAGGGTGAAACGAAGAAATGCCATTAAAATTGAGGACAAAATCTTTCCTGTCACACACCGGGGAGGGGTGATGCTGGTAGCGAGGCAATCCCACTGCAAGAGAAGGAAATAACAAGAGCTGCTCAGAAGTCGGGTAGCTCTGCTGGGGCGGAGCAGCCCTTTCTCCCTCACCCGCAGGGAGGAGAGGCTGCCTACAGCGGGGCTGACACACCGCTTCGTTTCCCTCCGTCTCGGCTCCCCCCCTGCAAGATTTGGGAGCTCCTCTCTGGCTTTCCTGGCAGCGGACTGGGCGCTCCCCCGGGGCAAAGCCTGCTCCGCTTGCAGGGCAGAAAGAGCGGCGGGTCCCACCGCCCCGAGCGAGGAGGGGACGCGGATCCCCCGGAGATCTCCATCGCCCCCGGGGTGGGCTCGGGGCTGCACCCGTGCTCGTACGACCCCCCGTGCCCGCTCTGGGGGGAGGTTATAAACTGCACGGCCCTGTGGCACAGAGGCTGAGCAGAGGAAGGCCGGCGGAGGTGGATGCCCGCGGACACATGCACGGCCGCATCCCGGGAGCACGCGTGTCTCGGGGCACTCCTCCCGGGTGGGCACACAGGTATTGCTGTCTGCCCCTCTACCTGCGTATTTATCAGCGTGTGGGGTTAGGTCAGCCCCGTGCGTGTGGTGTAGATAAGGGAGCGTGTGTGCGCGAGGAGAAGACGCAACTTGCACGTTTTTCTGGATGCACCACAGCCATTTGAATCTGATTGCCATCTTTGCTGCTTCTTCCCCCTCTCCATCCCGTCCCTGGGACGTTTTTGGTTTTGACTTGAACGGCTGCAGGTTGAATTCCAACCACGATCCGTTTGTGTGTCGATAGTGTATTTATTTATGTGTGTGCGCGCGTGTATATGAACGTGCGCGCCTATACGCGTGTGTGCTTTCATAAACGTAAGATACAGACCGAGGACGCCCTAAGGTTCATCAACAACAACAAGCGAAGTACATCCGCGGCACCGACATGTAAATGACCTTGCAAATTCCCATTCTCATTTCCCACAGCCTAAGGCAGCCTTTCGGGGGACAAAGTCAAAGGGCCCC
>VXBL01006119.1:213060-257292 GCA_013400195.1 Aramus guarauna | reverse complement strand
TAAGGGAATTATATCTGTGTGTATGTTTCACAAGAGAGGAAAGGTGGTGCTGATTAATTGGAATCTATTGGGAAGTATAGAACCTGGGCATGACATAGATGGTAAGGAATAAGCTGTGGATACTGCCTTGGTTTTGGCTGAAATAGTTAATTTTCTTTCTAGTAGCTGGTAGAGTGCTGTGTTTTGGATTCAGGATGAGGATAATGTTGGTGATGTACTGGTGGGTTTAGTTGTTGCTGGGTAGTTGTAGTGCTTATAGTAAGTCAAGGATTTTTCAGCTTCCCACGCCCTGCCAGGCACACAAGAAGCTGGGAGAGCACAGACAGGACAGCTGGCCGAGACTGGCCAGAGGGATATTCCCTAGCATATAACCTCATGCTCCATGTATAATTGGGGAAGCTAGTCGGGAGGTGGGATTGCTGCTTGGAAACAGGCTGGGCATCAGGGTGGGTTTTTTCTGCAGGTGGTGAGCAATTGCATTTGTGCATCACATTATTATTATCACTATTATTATTATTATTACTACTACTATTATTATTACTACTGCTACTTTGTTATCCTACTAAACTGTCTTTATCTCAACTGACGAGGTTTTTTTTCCATTCTCCTCCCCATCCCCTTGGCGGGAAGGGGTGAGCAAGCAGCTGCATGGTGCTTAGTTACCAGCTGGGGCTAAACCATGACAGTATGTCAGAGTTAACATCAGAGTTAGGTGACTGAAGTTTAAATGTCAGTTTCCTACACTTGATACCCCACATGTATTTCTCAAAAGAAAGAAATAAACCAAAATGATTGGAGAGGATGGAGGATGGTGACGGATTGTGACTTTTGGAGAGTGAGAGGGTGTGGTTCTTAAGGGACAAGACAGCATGGCTATGGATGCCTGCATGTGGTGAGAGAAGAGGGAATGGGAGAAGGAATGACAAGGAAAAAGGAGAATAAAAGAGATGAAAGAAGAGTGGGGGTAGTGAAGGGATAAGAATTAAGGAAAGGAAAAAACATACGGTAAGGTAGAGAGACTTTTACATGCGATAAGAAATGAGAACAAGGTAAGAAAAGGAAGGAGTGGAAAAAACTTGATGAGGCACCTGTGCCGATGGTTTTCACGGTAATCGTACTGTGACAGGAATGACTGGGGCACAGTGGGGCTGCCCATGGCTCTGGGTACATCTGTGCAGATGGACACAGTTGCATTAGTGCCAGCCCACACTCTGGGCCAAGCTGCTGGCCTTGCTAGCACTTTCTTCACTGTACATCTTCATGATCCTCCTCTTCCCCTCTTGCTGCTATGCCATTTGTGTTAAAACAGGCTCTTGCTTTATTTTTTTTCTGTCAGATTGTTGCCTATCTCGGACAAAGTGACTGCCCTTCACTGCCCTCGTCTCTAGTGATCAAGGATGCTTGTAGGGTGTTTTTCTTTACTATGATCCATTTCAGAATCTGAGATTTATTTGGGTATTTCACAAGATACAGTATTTAGTCATGAAAAGTTTAAGTCCATCGTACAATAAGAAGAAAGAGCAAGTTAATTTTAAAGGAAAAAGGAGAAATTCAGGAGGAAATGAAATTACGTAAATATCATGGATGCTTTTAGAAAGACTGAGAGAAAGTGTGTTTTGTTAGTAGGAATGATGAAATGGAAACTTAAATCTTATATTTTGTTTGTTTGTTTGTTTGTTTTTAGTGGGACTGTTAGAGTGGTGATGTCTGATAGCAAGGCACAGAACAGTCCAAGCAATTTCAACAAGTGTTCTGACCAGTGTGATAAATTCTCTGATGCAGACCATCACTTTTGTTTAAGGGCACACAAGAGCTTTTGAGTTAAGCTGTGGATAGTAAAAAACTTCCCCATACTTAGATTAAACTGTATGCCATACAAATAGTTTGTTGCTCAGTTAAAACTTGCTTAGCTGCAGCTTTATCTTGTTATGCTCTTTGTTCTTGCCAGACTCTCTCTGGATCATAATTTGTAGTGGTGTACTCGGCTTCTTTCCACTTTGAGTTGAATAGATACAGCATCTTTATAACAGTTCTGATTATACTGTCCATGACTTGTTTTGTTTTCTCCCAATTTATTGATGAAGCAATTACAGAAAGTTGGCCCAATAATAGATTTGCAGAGTGAAACATTTTTCTGGGCTTTTAGGAAATCTTTTTTCTGGTTTTAGCAGGGAAGGAGTTCAAATGACAGGGGTTTGTCTTGTCAGTACCCATGGAACCCTGCCGAGCTAATGAGCCTCTGGAAGATCATTGCTTGACTGGTAAATGATCCACCAGCTGTGTCTGTGCTGAGCATCTCCTAGGCCAGAGCCAGATAATGCCTCTCTCTGCGCTGCCAAGCGCCACCAGGAGCAGAGAGCTCTGCACGCATGGAGGCAGGTAACGAGGCAGGGGAGCCCCTGGCCTGGCTGAGGGGCTGGCAGTCGGGGGAGGAGGCTCTGGGAGAAGAGAGTCTCTGAAGGATAGATGGCACAGGCTGAAAAGATGAGCCCAGGCACGTGGAGGCAAAGGGAAGACAGAAGCTTTACAGATGAGGGCACGCACTGCAGTTAATGACAGGTGGTGGCAGATTTTTACAGTAACGGCTGTAAAAACTGGAGCACAGTCCCTTTCAGGTTCTGGAGCAGAAGCAAACTCCTGCCCGAGTTTCTCCCACTGTGAGAACATCTCTGTGAAATGGCAACAGACATCTATTGAAGCAATAGCTTGATTACTTGTAAGCATTCTCTATGTAACTTTCTATATTCTGTTTGTGTGAAAAAGTAAGTTAAAGGAACAGCTTCTGAGCACAGTGAGGCCCACAATAGTTTTTACCTCTTATAGGAATTAATTTCATGTCCCATGTGTGATACTTGTTAGAACATGCCTCTTGCATACAGACCTTCCCTGCCAGCTGATTGCTTTTCAGGGAAATCTCTGTGCTGTAGAAATGTGTAGCAGTGAAAATAGACACTGCTGCTGGGACTCATGTATTAGATAGTTTTTTGTATGGATAGACACTCCATTTACACACTCTCTGTGTTGGAGAGTAGGTTCAGGAAGCAGGCATGCTTATGTTGTGTTTCTGAAGAGCTTTTCCCCCCACCTTTGTTTTGTTTTTTTTAAACCTGCAAGAGATTTTTTTTTAATTAGATATAAAGGTGACAAAAATCAAGCTTGGACTTCAGGTTAATGCAGTGACACTAGATCTCAGTTGGATTAGACAAGCATGGAGAAATGAGAATTGTTTTTATCACATTTGTCAGTTGAGCATCTGGTGATGCCTAGGGGTGAGCAGCGTAGTGCATTGAAAATTAATTGACTATCAACTTCACATTGCTCATTTGGAGCCCTACAAACATGTATTATTCACAATGTATAGCATCATTCCAGGTGTTGGGCAGACCACACTGAGATTATGGTGCAGAAGGCAGAATAAGGAACATGTGACAGAGGGTTAAGACTGCTGTTCACTACTCCCCATCCTGTCTCATGCTTGCTCTTTGGCTCTATACAAAGTGTCTCCTGTCCCCTATGTGTAAAAGTGATGCAATAAGCTATACTCACTTTTTAGTGAATTAGCATTTGAACAACTTTAATTTTTACATCCTTGTATAGGAATAACTAAAGGGCATTATTTACCAGTTGTTGTACTACTTTTTTCATTACTTAATGGTGTTCTTGGATGGATACATTGTATTATAATCACTGACTTCATTGCAAATTTGTTTTTCTGCTTTCTTAATGTAGGCCATTCTGCATGGCAGTAGTTTTCTGTTAACAAGTATGTATTATAGAACTATGCTCCTGGATTAAATATATTAAGCTTTTGTGGTCTGTCTCCTTTGGAGTTGACAACGAATGGAGGCACACTAACGTGCTCCAGGAAAGGGTGTTGGGAATTGCTGGACTGGTGTATGTGTTGTTGCCGGTTGAGTTAGCTTTGGCCCTGCCTTGCCATCATGGACAGGAACCTGACTTCTACATGTATTCTTCTTTCCCTGCAGGTATTGAGAACCTGCCGTTTGAATTGCAGAGAAACTTCCAGCTCATGCGAGATCTTGATCAGAGGACGGAAGGTGAGGATTGCAGATGGTTTTGTTGACGAAACAGGAAGTATGCAGCTTGCCCAGTGTTTCTTTCCTTTGCCTTTATCACGGGGATCTCAGGGCAGGGGAGGAAACCTGCAACTGCTCTGATCCTTCAGTCTTTCTTAACGGAAGGCACTGTAGTGTGTGTGTATGAATGTGTATTTATGTATTTAATGGTAAACTTGTTTCAGACCTCAAGTCAGAGATCGATAAGTTGGCCACGGAGTATATCAGCAATGCACGGACTTTGTCATCAGAGGAAAAACTGGGGCTTCTCAAGCAAATTCAGGAGGCCTATGGGAAATGCAAGGAGTTTGGAGATGACAAGGTTCAGCTGGCTATGCAGACCTACGAGATGGTATGAAGGGAAGTGTCTAGTGCTTATTGTATAAAGACTGTACTGAAGCCCCCAAGCCTGGAAGGCCCTGATCTCTCTATTTAGGCCCTACTCACTCTTGCTTCTCAGCTCTTAGTGCAAGCCCTGTGCCCTCCTCGGCTCTGTTCTGTGGTAACTCCTGATTACTGCCATCTTTGCAGGTTGATAAGCACATCCGGCGGCTGGACACAGACCTCGCTCGCTTTGAAGCAGACCTGAAGGAGAAGCAGATAGAGTCGAGTGACTATGACAGTTCTTCCAGCAAGGGCAAGAAGAGTGAGTACCACCACTGGGCTGCAGATTGATACAGGAGGCAGCCAAGTGACTATGGAAGTGGTGGGGATGAAGGCAGGCACTGGAGTGGTACAGATCACAGACTGTTACGCTGGAATCTGAAGGACAGGTAAAAAGATGGTGACCTGGGCTCTTCTTGTGTGAGCATATTCGAGGCCACTAGATAAAATTAAGATGGGGTGCATGGCCCAAAGCCAATATACCCTCTGAAGTAGTGTATTTTAGTGCTGGAGAGGTTGTTACTATCAGGTGTCTGTTTTGATGGAGTGGCAGATGCAACACCTTTGTCTCTTCTTACCAGAGGGCCGAGCCCAAAAAGAGAAGAAAGCTGCCCGTGCTCGTTCTAAAGGGAAGAACTCTGATGAGGAGGCACCAAAAACTGCCCAAAAGAAATTGAAGCTTGTCCGCACGTAAGTGCTTAAGAGATTTGTAGGAATGAGGAGCATCACTTGAAATCAGACTAAGGGGGGCCTAGCCAGACTTCCCTGCAAAGGATCTGATCCCCACCCAGACCAGATGATGTGTCCCTGTCCTTTCTTGGAAGCAAGAGGAGGGAGACTTTTTAATTCTTTCAGGGGAGTGTGGGTGGCATGAAGGGGAAAGCAGGTCACTTCAGTGGAGTTTGGTGTATGTGCTTAAAAAGAGAAGTGGCTGTCTCTGGCAAACAAGAGCATTGTCTTGGGAGCCATGAAAGGACTCCAAGTCAGTTATTTTGCTGACCTACTTTATTCCTGTCCTGCAGTAGCACAGAATATGGGATGCCTTCAGTCACCTTTGGAAATGTGCACCCTTCAGATGTATTGGACATGCCCGTGGACCCCAATGAGCCGACTTACTGCCTCTGCCACCAGGTCTCCTATGGGGAGATGATTGGCTGCGACAACCCAGATGTAAGAGCCTGCACTGGATGGAAATGGGGGAGAAGGAAGTGGGGAGAGTCTTCCACGGAAAGTCTTGTCTTGCTTGGGTGGGGTCTGATGCAGCAAGCAGTGACAAGAAGGCAGCTTACCTCAAGTAGTTTGGAAGGGCTGAGGAGTGTCTTGCCTCTTTCTTCAGGGTTTTCCTTAAAATGACAGGTTGTTTTCTTGCCCCCACACTTAGCAAGGGAGAAGGGGAGTTCTCTGTGCTAACAATGTATAGGTTGGATGTGAGTCTTCATTCCCTGATTGCTGCTAGGGATTTAGGAGTTTGTGATCAAATGTGGGGAAAATCTGGTAGCCCAGAAGCAATGATTTCAAAAGAAAACTGCTCTTTGACTGACTGCTCTTCATCCCAACAGTGTTCCATTGAATGGTTTCATTTTGCCTGTGTGGGTCTGACAACAAAACCAAGAGGAAAATGGTGAGTGAACAAGCAACCTAGAGGGCCCATTGGTCTTTGGAAAGGGAAGGTCCTGGGCGGCAGAAGGGAGAGTACTATATATAGACACTTAGACCTCTTAAAGAGGAAAATTTGAATTAAGACTATGTCAGGGACCTTGGAAAAGGTCCTTTGGGACTGTATGTTTGAGGTTCATGTCATGTCCTAAATTCTGGCTTTTTACTTCACTTTCTACCAGGTTCTGCCCTCGCTGTTCCCAGGAGAGGAAGAAGAAGTAAAATCCTATGAGCTCTCAGCACTGCTGCAGGAACTCTCTTCCCCCTGCCAGGGCCTTGTCCCAGCTCCCCCAGCCCTTGGGGCCTTGGCTGGGGGGGAGTCTTGCCATCCCTGGAATGGTGTGTACCCTCACGGCAGTTCCTATGTGTTCTGTATCCCTGGTTGCTTCCCAATCCCTAAGGGAGGCCCTCTCTGTGTACTATTCCCAACAGGTTTCTGAACCTCAAAGGGAATGAATGAGGGCACCAGGGTAGCCACCAGATTCCCAGGGATTCAGGTAGCCCCTGATTTTCCTTGGCTTTCCTTCAGCCTCCTCAGAGTTCTTTGCCTACTCTCTGCTTAGAGAACAAGGCTATGGGATGGGGGAAGGAAAGGAGGTAAGTCTTCAGCATTTTAGGTCTTTGATTTTCCTGGATCTTTTTCAGGAGAGAGGGAGTAACCAGGCCACTACTTAATCTAGTGGGCTGGTTGAGAGACTGAAAACCTGATGTACTCCCTATCTTTAACCATTCCACTACTGGCATTGAACAGCCTCTTTTGTTGGGGAGACGAGGAGTAGGAGGGAGTGTTTAGAGCTAGCTTTGTCTCTCTTATTCCTGGGGTAAACCTGCTGGTCTGGGAAGCACATTGTGTGAAGGAGGAAGAATTTCTGACCACATGGGGAGAAATGGCTTGATCTAGCCTGTCTCCCAGCTCCAAAATTCTGCCTTCCTTCTTTGCAGTGGTGCTTCTCCATTATGTTGATGATGGGAAGTTTGGGGATTAGGGTCCCACTTGTGTAATATGGAGTTAAATAAAGTTCATTGAAACAAATACTCCGCCTTGCTGTTACCTCCAAAATAAACTCTGGCAATTGGTCTATTTAGTTATTCTTTCTCTCTCAGCTCTGCTTTTATTCTAAATTATTAATGTGGTACAGCTTTTTCATGTAACAATCCTGAAGAGTGTTAGTGTTAATAAGTGACATTTCAAGTCAGGCTTGAAAATGTACCTAATATACTTGCAAATGGTTACTAAGCTTTCTAATGGCTGTGGAAAACATCTGCCCCTTCAGTTGTGCCCTTACAAGAGGGTGGACATTTATTCACATTTTTGTTGGATCATTTACTTCATTGGTTGTCTCCTCTTAAATGAGGAGAGGTGGAGGTTATAGAAGGCCAACCGTCACTGTGGCTGCTGGGCCATCAGGACAAACCACATGCATCCAAGAATCTTATTATCATAGGTTGGAAGGGACCTCAAAGACCATCTAGTTCCAACCCCCCCTGCCATGGCCAGGGACACCCTCCACTAGATCAGGTTGCCCAAAGCCCCATCCAACCCGGCCTTGAACACTTCCAGGGAGGGGGCATCCACAGCTTCTCTGGGCAACCTGTTCCAGTACCTCACCACCCTCACAGTGGAGAATTTCTTCCTAATATCTGATCTAAACCTACCCTCCTTCAGCTTACAGCCATTACCCCTTGTCCTGTCATTACAGTCCCTCTCCATCTTTCCTGTAGGCCCGTTCAGGTACTGGAAGGCTGCTATAAGGTCTCCCTGGAGCCTTCTCCAGGCTAAACAACCCCAACTCTCTCAGCCTGTCCTCATAGGAGAGGTGCTCCAGCCCTCTGATCATCTTTGTGGCCTCCTCTGGACTCACTCCGGCTCCATGTCTTTCTTGTGCTGGGGACCCCAGAGCTGGACACAGTACTCCAGGTGGGGTCTCACAAGAGTGGAGTAGAGGGGCAGAATCCCCTCCCTTGACCTGCTGGTCACACTGCTTTTGATGCAGCCCAGGATACGGTTGGCTTTCTGGGCTGCAAGCGCATATTGCCAGGTCATGGTTTTCCAGATAACCTGATAACTTGCTCCCCAGTGGGTCACTTTGCACCTTGGATCACCTTGTAAGGAATTCCAGCTGTTGTTGCTAGGATAATGTTAGGCTTCAAAACAGTTACTGAAGATGTGTCTCTCTTTGTAGTGTCTGCAGGTAACTGTGAGGAGATGATCCATACTGAAGTTGCCCTTCATCAGTTCTGTTGGCATGGTCTAGAGATTGATGAGCTTGAGTCTCTTCTTCCTGTTCTCTGCTATTCAGGAGGGTTTAAGCTTTTCACCTGAAACATTAAATGTTTTCCTCACATAGATAGCTTGTATGAGGATCGATGGAGCATTTTCGTTCTTGTAGTCATGAAGCCAAAGCTCTTCTAGGGATTAATTATTAAAACCCATCAGAGGACTGTGTAGGTGGAGAGCAATGCTACTCTCACCTGGTAATTGTACAGGGCACTGTCAAAGCCATCAGCTCAGAAGCTGGTTGTATTGGGTTTGCGTGGCAAGGTTTTGGTAGCAGGGGAGCTACAGGGGTGGCTTCTGTGAGAAGCTGCTAGAAGATTCCCCCGTGTCTTACAGAGCCAATGCCAGCTGGCNACACTGGAACAGTTTATGAACAACTGCAGCCCATGGGAAGGACTTACATTGGACAAGTTGGTGGAGGACTGTCTTCTATGGGAGGGACCCCATGCTGGAGCAAGGGATGGGTGTGAGGAGTCCTCCCCCTGAGGAGGAAGGAGCAGCAGAAACAACATGTCATTAACTGACCACAACCCTCATTCCCCGTCCCACTGTGCCACTGGGGAGAGGAGGCAGAGACACTGGGAGTGAAGTTGAGCCTAGGAAGAAGGGAGGGGTGGGTGAAAGAGTTTTAAGATTTGGTTTTATTTCTCATTATCCTACACTGATTTGATTGATAATAAATTAAATCAATTTTCCCGAGTTGAGTCTGGTTTGCCCGTGACAGTAATAGGTGAATGATCTCTCTCTGTCCTTATCTTGACCCATGAGCCTTTTGTTATTTTTTCTCCCCCCCATCCTGCTGAGGAGGGGAGTGACAGAGCAGCTTTGGGGGGCACCTGGCCTCCAGCCTGGGTCAGCCCACCACACTGGTGTTAAGTCTTCTGTTCCAGTGAGTTAGCGTTGAGTAAGTCTTTGTGTTTGCTTCAAGAGGGGTTGCTCCAGTTCCCATTTTGCACAGAAAAAAATGGAGGTAAGTTCTTACCCAGATAATGGCTCATGTGGTTTGTGGTACCACTGCCACAATCTGGCTCTAAATATCCAGAATGTCTTAGACCATTTTTCTGAGGCTTCCTTCCTTAAACAGAGATGAAGTAAATTCTGGAAGCTGTTGGTTGTGCGTCTGGTACAGTCTTCGTAACAGGAGATGCTGTGCCATCATCCAGTGGGTGAGAGGGCTGTGGCAGGAGAACAAATTTCTTCAGCTGGGATTTATCCAGATATCAGCTGGGTGCTCAGCTAAGGAGGATGTGGTCTGAACTTGAAAATGGGCTTTGGACAAAGTGCAAGGGTGACAAAAGATGCAACACTCCTCTAAGTGGTTTGGTTTTGATGGGATGGGACACTGGACTGTAACGGCCACCATTAGCAGCAAGCTTTCTAGGAACTGTGGGCTAGAGAAGTGTTTGAAGCAGTGGCCCTGTAATGAAGTCACTGCTGATGAAGGATAATAAGTAGCTCATAAATGCATGTGGTGCACTGTGAAAGCAGCGTGAGCAGGCAGGGGTGTGTTGCACATCAAACCAGGAAACAAGATGGCCTATTGTTCATGAGCTGCTTACTGTGCAGGAGTAGCTCTGGTTTGGGAAACACAAGTCTTGGGTCTTCTGCAGTCAGCGTAGGATGCTGAGCAGAATTTTCCTGTTTTCAGGAAAAACAAGATAAACAAGAATTTTCCTGTTTTCAGGCTAAAGCCTGGGCACAGGCTTACCATTGTGCTTCTTGGGACACCAAGAATTGGAACATCCTGCTGACTTTTAATGCAAAGCACATGAGAAACACCTAGGCTGGGTTCTGATTCCATGCCAGAAAACGGTGGAGAGCGCTAGGCGGGAAGTTCCACCTCAAACCCCCCATCCTGTTGTTGCGTCCTGCTTCTGTCCGATGAAGGGGTGCTTCAACCAGCAGCACAGAGCACTCAGGGGACGTGTGGCAGCTGAGGGAATGCTCTGAAGACAACTTACAGGAAGAGGGAATTTATACAAAAATATGGATGAAAACTGAGAATTTTTTAGCTGGCTTACAAGTATAAATGCAAATGAAAGGGCATTAAAAACTAACCTTGGAAGAGAAGGAATAAGGGCAATAACTGCAATATTTAATCACCGGGGAGGGGGGGATCATCAAATCAATCGAAGCTAGAAATTACAAAGTACAAAAATGAAGCCAGTGGGAACAAAGCCTATAAGCGACAAGGCTAGAAACATAAGCAGCTTTTTTTAGAAAGCCTTTTGTTTTTGATATAATTGAACATGGCACATGTCCATTACCAACTGCAGATAGCAGAATTGTTTGTAATGAGAGGAGGGGGAAGTGTTCTGTAAATATTTATTCTGTGTTGGGGCTGTTGTCATATGGGGATGATGTACTTCCTAGGCAAGCAGTAAGGAGGATTTTAAATAGCATCTATTAGGGCTCATGCTTTTTTGATCAGCAGTCTTCAGTAAATGGTGTTTGTCGTGCTGTGAAAGCCACCCAAAGGCATCTGTGGTCTGCTGTCAGGCTCTGGGCTGCTAGGGAAAGCCTGAAAGGCCGGAAAAGAGGCAGCTCTGTGCTGGTCCTTAACAATGTCAAGGTGGCTGCCATAGCAGTCCAGATGTGAAATATCAAAACAGCAGATAAGTAAATTGCTTCTCTTTAAAACAAGCAAGAAATCCAGGTCAAGATAAAATCAGTTTGACTGGAAGTAGCAAAAAAGGTCAGTCAAAAATTGCTTGGGTTTTTTTGTGGGTTTTTTTTAAATAGATCACTGTTAATAGTGACCTATATCACTGTAGTGGTAACAGGATCTGAAAAGTTTATTTCACCTAGAATTGAAGTGCTTAAAAAGAGGATACACTAAGTTACAGTAATCATTAACTCCTTTAAAGAACTGGCTAGCTTGCAGATTTCCTGGAACAGCTGTCAGTGCAATATAAACACTTTCTAAAATGGAGCTGGAGAAATTGTCCTTTTAGAGTGATTGGAAACAACCTAGTTGATGAGTAAAGTCAAGTCTGAGTTTCAGGAAGCTGGACCCGTACAGCATGACAAGAGGGAAGACTTTTGCCAGCCTTTTCAAGCTCATTTATTAATAATAGTTGGTCATGCACACAAGTGACCGGTTTATCTTGTCCAAGTGTGATTGCCCCAACTGTGGACATCATTCCTGGGTAGCTGGGCAAGCACAGTTGATGAGGCTGTTTAGAAGAGTATTCCCCTTTCCAGCGAGACGTGCTCAGCAAGCTCCTGTCCACCAGGCTCTGCTGCCACCACATTCACTGCGTGATGTGCACAGAAACTGTCCCAGCCATGACAGTCACCTTCCACCAGTGGGACCTTCTTCTTCATCAGTTACAAACATAGAAAGCGACTAAGCTAGACCCATAGCTCAGCAACATCAACCTTTAATTAAGTGCTCTTAAGGTATTATTTACCTAACTATATACTCAGAGCCGTGTGGTGGGCAGTTTGTGACTGTGTGTTGAAGTTGTGTAAGGCTTGTGTGCTGAAGCAGGTTATTTGAGGCTCAATGTAGAGAGTGTTTCAGTGGTATTCACTTAGATTATTGGGGATGACTTCTTATGAGACAATTACTGCATATAAATCAGAAATGGAAACACTGATTGGAAGGTACTCCTGGAGGTCATCTGGTCCAGCTTCCCCTTCAAAGCAGGGCTGCTTTTAGTCCTAAATCGTAAACGTACTCATATATGCTGGGTGGCAGAGCAAGCAAGGATCAGAAGCAGCAGTTGTGTGGGTCCACATGAAAGGTGATGTTGCTGAGGTTCTTAAGGCTTGATTCAAATGCTGGCCAAATCACTCCAGAGATCTGAAGTTGGCAGCAGAGGAGATAAATGTTCCCAAGAGATAACTTGCTTATAGTGGCTGAAAATAAGACCAGGGGAAGTTTCTTCACCCTAGGTCTCCTACAGCAGAGTCTCAGGTTTGAAGTCTCATGAGATAATTTATTTGAGTGGTACAGCAGTCATGACAGCTTGAGCTGGGGGCCTCCGCAGAGGGACTCCAAAGAAATCCCTGGGCAATTTTACGGTCTAAGTTCCCCTCCTCTCATGTGACAGTTCGAACCAATAGTAATACTAAGGTCTGGTTTCTTCCTGTTCTTCACTGGGTTCTTTCCTTGTCTCTAGGCAGGCCGCTTCTCATCTCTGAGATTGCCACTTCTGCTGACGGTTGTAGCTTCCTTATCTTCCAACTTGAACTGGCTCTGGGACACTTTTTTAGTTAACTAGGCAGAAGTTCAACAAAAGCTCAGCATATCTAGGTGAAAGTTCACAGCTTGTGGCCTAAGGTTTCAGTAAATTTAGCCACTTACACTGAGCTAGTTATGCCAACACTTCTGCGAAGCCTGACAGCTAGTATTCCCAACAGATGTTGCTCATTTCAGACACACAGATACACATTGTTGGGAAGTGGTAGTTACAGATGACATCAGGATTGCTCCCCTCTGACGTCTACAGAGAAATGGATGGCACTTCCTCCAAGTCCCAGAAAGGAGGGATACGAAGGGTATCTTGTCATTCAGTTGGCTAAGTGAAGTCTTAGCCAAAGCACAGCAGGACATTGCTGTGACTGAGCCCAGATCACGACCTAATCACAGTGAACTGTCTTGTGCGAACTGGTGACAGGAGAGCTGGTGTTTCATTTCTCTGGGCACAGGGCAAGGCACACTGGTCGTGTACCAAGTGCTCACCGGTAGATCATTTAACATAGCGTGATTATCCAAACTTCTGAGCACATTTAGACTGAGGGTCCCTACATGAAGCAGACCTGGCTGGTTTGACAGTTTCTGAGCTGTTGTCCTTTGTGTAATCAACCATGGCTCTACCTTTTCCCTGCCACGTGAACCAGGAGGACAAACTGTGGCAACACCTGGGCATCGTGCCATCCCCGGCTGCTCTAAAGCAGTGGCAGTAAGCAAGGAAGACTGCAGCATTTCAGGAGTTAAAGACTAATAGAAGGAAACAGAATGTCCTATCTTTCTTTCCAAAGACAACTGAAGGAAGTTTCTCCAACTCTGTTGCCTAGTAGTTGTAGTATCAGAAGAAACATAGCTGTTTTTATCAAATAAAATGCATTTCATTTATAAAAAGTCAAATATCTTGATTAATTTATGCTAATTTATGTTTCTTCTTCTGAATACATAAAATAAATTCAAGTCTTAGTTTAAAAAAGGCATTTTTTCCCAATTCTTAGGCAAACCTCAACTCCTAAAGCCTAGTACGAAAAAATGCTCAGCAAGTTGCCTGCTTCAGTCTGTTTTGCAGATGTACAATTTAATTTCAGTGGTTTAAGTCACCACCATTGAAGGAATAACTCATTCAAAGCTGAAAACCAGGCTGGGAGGAGAAAAGGCTGGAATTATTTTTTACACGTCAACAACAAACAAGAAAAAAAAGTGTGAGACTATGATATTTCCTCATTCTGAAAGCCTGAAGGACCCAGTCATTGGAAGAACTCATTTAGTTACCACAGAAAAATTTAGGTGGGAAGACACCACTCTGGAGCTCTGTAGTCCAAGCCCCTGCTCACACTAGGGCTACCTTTGTGCTTAGATCAAGTTGTTCTTGCACTAAACCAGCCTGCCTAAAAAGACTAGAGCAGTTCATTCAAGCATGCTGTTATGAATCCACTCCATTTTAGGTTGTATTATTAATTCATGAAGAGCCATTTTTAAATGCTGGTTTTGCAATCAATTAAATATTCCATTTTCTAAATGACCAGTAAAAAATGCTTCATTCACTATTTCCTAACAAAATGAAATGTAAATTAAGTATCTGAATTAATGCATGTTATAACAGTACAGTGCTTGCATAAATAGATTAACATATCCACCGAGTTAAAATGAGTGCAGATTTTAATGTAAAGTCTATATTTATCAGCATATTCATATAGATCTCAGCCAGTGACAGTAAACCTACCAAAATAAAGTACAACTGTAGAATGAAGATTATTTAACCTGTGATTAAAGTCAGCAATTCATATAATTTTGGTTTAAATGAGCACACTCTCTAATGCTTTTGTCTGTGGAGATGGATATCTCAGCCCTGCTCTGAGTGGGCCAGTACCCATATCCCTTCCCATGGACCATAGCTACCAGGATTAAAGTGTTCAGCCTTGGGCTCTTGAAGTAGTTTCTGCTTCATGGAACATCTAGAGCTGAACTAGAAGAGGACCTTTATTTGACTGCTGTGCAATGGCTCTGATGGCTTCTTGGCTGGGCTGTTGACTCTTCTGTTAGGACTGGATGGCAGCTGATCTTAGCAGCCCATGCACACTCCTGAGATGCAGCTCTGCATCCTCCAGATGCAGCACTGGAGGACATCTAAATCCATGTCGTGTAAGTGCTGGGGTAGGGATTGCTGTCTCAGCCAGCAGCTTCGTTGTCCTATATCTCAGAATAACACTATTTCCATTTTCTGCTTCTCCTTGAGATTCCCCCACCAGGATGTTTGATTTGTGGGCAGACGGCTGAACTCTGGCTCTGAAGCTGTTTTTGCTTGTAACTTTATGGTCACTGGTAGGGCCAGTGCACAGGGGCATGGGGAGGGGAATCAGACATATGATTGGCAGTGTTGTAGGTGTCAGCGCTGCTTTAGCAGGGAGGATCCTCTGTACTGTCCAACTCCTCATGTGAACGGAGTAGATGTGTTCTTGCTTGAAGCTGCTTCACCCTCAAGTGAGACCCAGCGTCGTCACTAACAGAGCTGCAGCCAGCATGGAGCACAGGCACCTGTGCACGAGCTCCTGGGAGCTGCTAAATGGTTGCTGAGACCAGGGCAAGAACAAATGTCCCAGAACTGGGATCTAGCAAGAAAGTGAGCCTGGTCAGCAAGGAGAGAGAGGGGACCCCAAGGAGAGCCGGAGCCATTGCTGTTGTATGTTGTCATCCATGGAGGGGAGAGGGTAGAACTGTGATGGGCTTTGGACCTCCTTCTCTACCCATTCAGTGTCACTGTTGTCTTCAGTGTATGTTTTAATAAATGAAAGTATCACAGTTTTCCCTTTCTTTTGATGCTCTGGAAGCAATACATAACCTGGCGTGTCTCAGGGGTCTGCTGGGCCCTTCCTTAGTCCGCCCTAACAGTTACACAAGCTCATGGCCTCCTCCATAAGCAAAGAGCCTAGTGCTTATTTTCTAGCAACATATTGATATACAAACATATTGTAGTTAACAGCACTATTATGGCTATACCCATACTCCGATTTTTCACTCCAGCTAACATGAGAAAACAGATTTAGGTATTTTTACCAGAATTTCCTTTCTGAAATAACTTCTCCCCCCAAAAAAATAACAGGCAGTTTTGGAAGCATCACTGCTTATAGTTCAGATTAAGACACATGCTTTCTAGGGATGCTGCTTGACAAGGCACTGAGTCTGGAATTCACACCTAATCTTCATAGCCTCCATCCTCATGACTTTCTTGAGCTGATCAGACATCTTCCCCCCCCGCCCAAAGCAATTTAACTCACAGAACTGACACAGTCTAACAAACATTAGCCATCATTGTTCCTTCATTTAAGTGCTCCATGTGCCTGAGTATGCTTTTTTTTTTTTTTTTTTTTTTTTTTTTTTTTTTTTTTTTTTTTNTTTTTTTTTTTTTTGGCAAGTTAGGCTAGTGTGCATGTTGAGGAACCATGCTATGTGTGTCCATGACCCATCTCTGCAGTCACCCTTTCCACGTTGGTCTGCTGCTCAGTAGAGCCAGGGCTCAGCTTGACAACGTGCTGCGACAGCATTCACCTTGATATTGCAATGTTTTCACACAGCCTGATGAAGGAAGGGGCAATACAACCCTCACAGCAGAGGAAGAAGGGTCTGTAAGCCACGGTCCTGGGATTTTCAGAGGTCTTCAGACATTGCTGCTTGGTGGTGGTGTTTGTGGTGGAACATGCAGAGTGGAAAATACTAAGAAATGACTGAGGTATTGAAGACGACAACAAGACTAACTTAGAAGAGGAGCTTGCATGCCTAAGGGTGGTCCCTCACAAACCAGACAAGCTCTTCTGAAGCTTAGAATCAACACAGCAATCAGATAGCAACATGGAAAATGCAGCTCCTTTCATCATAACAGCAGCGAGTTGTTATCCTGCTGTTACACGTACCTACTGCTGGTGTCAGGCACGTTGTAGGCCTGGGGGTTACAGCTGCGTACATCAGCCCGTGAGCTCAGGCTAGCACAGGAACGTCATCTGCAGGAAGCGCCCTTTTGTGGTGGCTTTGAAAACAAGGTTGGCACCAAGGTTGCAAATCTGCTTCAGTGTATGAATTATACAGCTTGTAATGCGTCATCAATGGTAGAGCCTTATAGGTGCCAAGTTTAACCCTCAGAAATCAGAAAATATTGAAATTAACATCACCTCTGTGCTGTGCACTACTGACCACTATAATTGCTTGACACTGCAGTAGGGAGCAGACTCCCCACAGCTTGCCGCATTGATGTCTCCTGTCCAAACTACTGTTCCTCCTGTTCTATCCTCATTCCTCTCCCAAAGATGACTTCTTTTTTTGCAGAAACTTAAAACACAAGTGCCCCATAGCCAGCTGGTGCAAACAAAGCTGAACAGCACAGCAGTGTCTCCTGCTCTCGCAGTCTCCTGACCCCAGCAAGTGCACGCTGCAGACTGGCTTCTAAACGCACTTGTGGACGCTAAGAGTTCCCTGAAGGATTGTGACAACCTGAACCAAATCCCCTGCATGCCACAGTGCATGAGAAGTGCTAAGTAGCCAATCTGTCCTCACATCACTAACCACCTTCTTTCCAAGTATACAGTAGCTCCCCACAGGCATTGCTCCTTAAGCATCACCCAAGGATGACTTCTTTGACAGCTCCTTCATCTTCTGCTTTGTGTTTGAGTTCTCAGTGTATGTCCAGGGACACTGGTCTGTGCGTTCTTGTTTCCTGTTTTCATATGCCATAAATCTCTTGCTGACTCATGTTGATGCAGGCTGTGTAGCCAGCACCTGTCAGACATTAATAATGCTGCATGACATGCCATGTTGGTGTGCTTTCCTGGGTCATGCATTTCCATCAGCCACTGAGGGTCAGCACTGAATTCCCCTGGGAAGCTGCTCAAGTCAGGACAACAGAACTCAGCCTGGGCCCTCTTGTCACTAGGGAGCAGAGGGGATTAACAGAATTGGGGAGCTGAAGACCCTGAGTTGTCTAAAATCAGCTAATAAACAATAAGCAATGAGAGACTAGGAATTGGCTAAAATTTGCAAGACACAGCGGTGTTGCCTGTTTTAATGTGAGTGGCAAGAGCTAGCTAGAAAATGTCTCATGCTCGCTGTGTTTCTGAGAAGCTGCAAAAGCATCCTAAAATTCAATGTTGTTGTTAAATGATCAGGCCTCAAGCTTCTCAGAAACGTTTCCTTCCAACAAGGCATCTTAGAACAAACTACAGCTTGTCTCCTGCAAGGAACCGCAGAGCTACGTGCTGTTGCCAGACACCTTTCTAATGGACTGCATGGCTGCAGTTATTTGAGCTTTCACCTTGATAGCCTGCATGGCCACTCAGGGCTACGGCAGACGATGTGTCAGCTTTGCAATTGCAGTCGGCACATCTGCAGCACTCTCTGCAGCCATTGTATATGGCAGATCTGCTCGAATCTCCCAGGATTTGCAACAGAAGTGACTGCTTCAGCAGCATCCTGCTACACTGTCATAAACTTTCTCTGCTTTACCTGCAGCTCCTCTTTGGTTCTGCAAGGGTGTCATTTCGCAGCTGAGCTGAGGCTGTGGGGTGATGCGGCGGGTACACAAAGCTGCTATGCCACCCTGAATTTTGCTTAGAGATGCAGTTCTTAGAGCTGCTGTGCCAAGCATTTTCTTTCCAACCACCCTGACAGCTGCTCGCTTGTGATGGTTATGGTCGTGTCTTTCCCTCTCACGTCAGAAAAGGGAAGCGCTGATGGTCCCCAAGCCTCTTTTGCCGGCACCATTCCTACTTTTGCCTGGGAAAGCTTTAACATGCAGAGACCAGTGCTCGTGGAACCCGCGCCAGAGGCAGAGGAAGACCGTCTGGTGCTCCTGTGACTTGCTGGGGATTCAGAAAGTGGCACTCAAATGCTGTTGCAGGTTGTTGCCAGCCACCATCGTGTCCCCAAAGCAGAGGGGGAAGCTCCCAGGTTGGCTCCCACTCCTCCTGCTGGCCTTGTCTCTGTGGCCTTGTCTTCCTTTCTCGTGGGGCACCCATCTCCCCTCACAAGCCTGTGCCTCGGGTCCCCTCCACACTCCCCCCTCCCCGACTGTTCCCTTCTCATTCCGCTGTTGCCAGGCCACCAAGTGGGACAGGGGTGCTGGGGCAGGGAGCAGACATGTTGAGGCTGCCCTGCCTGGTGGGTGAGTGACCCCTGCCTGTCCCCTACCCACCCTCCCGGGGCACCTCAGAGCCTGGGGGCCAGGGCTGGAGGGAGGATGGAAGGCCCTGCTGCTGCCACCCCCCGGCTCCGGCCCTCCATCTCTCACAAGACCACCTCACCGGCCTCACCAGCCGCTGGAGGCTCTCGGGTGGGGGGGCAGAGCTAGGTCTGGAGGCAGGAGAGGAGGGGGCACAGCTGAAGGAAAAGGAGGGAAGGGAGGGGATGGAGGGATGTCCCCGTGGAGGGGCACGGGCCCCTGGTGTGGTGGGAGAGGCAGCTCTCAGGGGTTGGTGGTGGAGCCTGCGCCATCACGGGTGCCTCCGGAGGCACAGGGCAAGTGAGGCTGGGGCTTTCGTGGGGGAACAGAAAAACCTAAAAAACCAAACAAATCCAAAAATTAAAGCACCTCTCCCCAATCCAAACCAAACCAAACTCACAAAAAAAACCCCCAACTTTTAATTTTTTTCTATATTTTCTTTTTAATTTTTCCTTTTTTCTTCATTCTTTTTTCCCCTTTTGCCCCAGGGTTCCTGGTTCCCCCAGGGCCCTGGAAAGCAGGAGGGTTAAAGGGAGACCTCAGGTCCCAGCACCCCGCTCAGCACCAGCAGACAGGAGTGGGCTGCCCCACCAGTCACTCTTTCATTTCCACCCACCACTTGCCCCCGTTAAGGAGGATTAAGCACATCTTGCCTTCTTCCCCAGGGCTGCTGACCTTGCTGATGTCCTCTGCCGCTCCACCGGTGCCTCCAGCTCCAGGCAGCCCCCTGTCAGACAGCGAGTACCAACTCTTCTTTGCCAGCCTGCAGCCCCCCTGGAAGGCGGACATGTCCTGCCTGCTGCGCCAGACACGTGGCTGCCTCAGCCCTGCCATCCTGCAGCTGGACCAGGAGGAAAACCACGGCCGTGTCCCCAAAGGTAGGGGCATCAGCACATATCCCGGGGCAGAGGCAGGCATCTCCCCAGCTGGAGCAGTGCCAGTTGTTTCTCTGCCCTGAAATGCCACAGGATTGCAGGAATGGTGGTGGGATGGGTCATTTTGGGGTCTCTAGCTCAAAGTTTGGCTTGGAGCAGCTCACTCTCAGCACTAGAGCACCCTGGCTTTGTGCAAGGGAGTTTGGTTTTGTGGGTTCTCTGGGCACCCATTCCACTGCAGCACCACTTTCCTGGAGAAAAAAAGCTTTTCCTAATGGCCATTCCTAACCTCCCAAGCAGGAATTTGCAGGTTTTTCCCTCTTACATTGTCTGGCACAACCAAGAAGAGTTCGACATTGTCATCTTGTAGCTTTCCTTCAGGTCGTTGTGGGCTGCTGTTAACTCACCTCCCCATCCCCTCTTCACCCAGCTGAACAAGCACAGCTGCCCCAGCCTCTCTTCATGGGTCATGAACTGAAAGACATGGCCACTTCGGTGGCCCTTTGCTGAACTTTTCAGTTTCTCCACATCTCCATTGGTGGGGTGGCAGGGGAAAAAAAAACTGGCCACAGTTTTCTGAAGTTTGCTAAACAGTTCATCTTACAACTTGACTGGCTCCTTCCAGCTTGATCTGGGGTTTAATGCAGAAGCTTGGCTCATGGGCTCTCATGGGCCTTTAAGAAAGCTTGAGCTGATAAGCTGCTTTTTTAAGTATTTAACATTTCATGAGCCAAGAAACATCCCAGTTCAGAAAGTGCCATAGCAACAGCACCCTTTAAATTTCTGCAGTCGTACTTTCCCTGCACCCCTGCATCAGAGAATTTAAGTGGCATAATTATATCTGTGCAGCTGAAAAACTTGGGACTACTTCTGTTGTATTTTTCTTCAGAGGGAAAAAAAATAGGAACAATTTTCTCATAAAAAAATATGTCTTTATATTTAGCTATGAACGTCAATGAACTGAATGATCAGCCAACTGTGCTTATTTGGACTGCAGCTTGAGGGCAACTATTTCTTGCTTGTTTCTGCAGCTGTGTCAGGGGAATGGGTCCCACCCCGCATCACCAGACCCAGGGATGGGTCCTGGGCTCCTCACTCGCTCACAGGCATCTGTAATCCATGATGCTGTGGTGCTAGGTGCACCCAGGGGCTGTCCCTGGTTTCTCCCCTGGTGATGCCCAGCACCCTGGCACTGCTCTTCGGCATATCCAGCCATGCTCCCACTGCTGCTGCCTTCAGAAGCTCAGCTGCCAAGAGCAGGAACATCTGGGAACGCCAGAAGATTGGACAATTTTGCAGGATGCCCTCTTTGCCTTCTTTTCCTCCATCCCTCATCCCAACAGACTCATCTGGCAGACTTTATACCCCTCCATGTTCCCTTTCTTCCAGTTTTGGGGCTATTTTTGCCGGCATTGCAGCCAGGCTGAGATGTCAAGCAGATGTGGCAGAGTGTGTGCCCTCACATGTTTTGTCTTTACTGTCCTCACAGATAAATGGCAATGCTGTCTACATCCAGATATTCATGAGCATTAATTGTGCCTCCTCAGGTGTGGTGCTAAGGAAAGCAGTTGCCTTGTGTTTTAAACAAGGGAAGCCTACAAGTAACCTTTCAACCCTCTTTGTTGTGGAAGATGAGAGTCAGGAGGATGTTTCCTGATGAGTGTATGCAAATATCTTGGCTGGCTCTATCTTTTAGTGATGATGCAATGATTAATTAATTGCCCTCCCCATGCTGGGAGCTCCTGCAGGTGGAGTTGGCCACAGAGGCCAAGGGGCTGGCTTCCTGACACCTGGCAGAAACTGTAGCTGTTTGCAGCAAACACATGGGCAGGAGGAACAGAGGAAAGAGGCAAAGGATCATATTGATTAAACTAAGAAGCTGGTGCTAGGAAAGGCTTCCCTTGGCAGGAAGGTCAGAGGATTCAAAGACAGACAAGTATTTCTATAGAGGACATGAGCTGAGAGAAAAGAGGAGACAGAATCAGTGCTAAAGGAGGCAAGCTGCTCGTCAGGCCATGTCATCGGTGGGAGAGCTGAGCCATGTTGAAAATCAAGAGATCAGCAAAGAGAGCCCATGAGAAACTTTATCTGTGTCAAGTTTTTTTTCCACTTCCTAGGTGTTGGAATGAAAATGTACTTTTCTTCTCCCCTCACCCCAAATTGGAAAGTTTCTGTATCATCAGAGGGACAGTTTGTGTCAGGACAAAAGCTGTAATACACCGAGCCTGGTCTGGTATGCGCTGCTGGTGATGTAGTCCTGGCCCAGGAGAGCCAGGCTAATGCTGGGGTTAGCAAATGGTTGGGCTTCCTCCCCTGCCCAATGGCAGGAATACTTCTTTGCAAGTAGTGGCTGTGTGGTGGAGTAAAACACTGCAGGTCCCAGTCCATTGCACTGGCCGAGTCTGTGTCCCCCACGTCCTGGAGGGATTTCACAGGGCATCACCAAAGGACAGGGAAGGGGTCCGGCATGTTCCCTACAAGTTGGGCATTATTCTGGGCTGGGATCCTGGTGCATACCTGAAATTCTACTTTTGCCAGTGAATCCATATGCTCAGCACTAAAGAAGTGTGTACATTGTAAAAGATGGTGTACGAGCAACTTGCAGGAGAGCAGTGCAATGCCACTGCTAAGCTCCTCCGTCTCAGCCAGCGCTCAACCTGTTCAGTGTGCGCAAAGGGCTGGCTGGGTCATGCACCCATGGAGCAGAGGGATCACCCCTCTCCCTAAATCTCCCAGGGTTTTCAGCTCTTCTGCATGACCTTGGCTATCCTGCAATCACTGCAGGAAGAGTTGCAGATTTTGAACCAGTAGTGTTGGCAGTGCTGGTCAACGCTATGGTGCACGTATGTATAGGCACGGGCTTTGCCAGCAGCATCTTGGCCCTATGGACTTTCCTCCCTCCCCTGCATGGCTAGAATCACTGTTGAACTATTTTGCCCTGAAGAGGTTGTCTCTGGTATTCCCAGGCCCGCTTTGGTCATCTTTTTAACCCATCACATCACTACTTGCCTTTTATTTTTTAAACCCTTCAAGGACCAGTAACAAGAGTCCCTATCAGATCCTGGAAACAGAAGTTTTGGGTCTCTCTGAAAGGGAAGATAACCTTGTGAAAAAGGGCAGAAGGATGAACTGAAACCCTGGGTGGTCTGGCGGGAAAGTGCATGTGGCACCTGGAATAGGAAGCTGTAAGAGCACAAGGCTGTGATCTCCACTCAGCTTTGACTTTCCCTTCAACCACAAGCTGCTCTGAGAACAGCCATCCCAGAGGTCCCTGTCTCTTGTTGCGTCCAGGTCAGGGGGACAGATGCCTTAAACCTGTGGCATGCCCTCATCCCACATGTTTTTCTCACCCCTCTCCAGGGCCTGTCTGCTCTGACTTCCCAGAGGCACCGTGGTTTCAGACCTTCTGCCAGTTTGCCCAGTACCGCTGCTTCAAACACCAGTTCTACGCCAAGGTGAGGAGCAGGATTTGGGACGGGGCAGGAGGGAGTATCTCCAGGAGATGGAAGGGGTAAGGAGGAAGGGAAGATAACACAATGGGACCTGTGTTTCTCCCTCTCTCTTCCACTCAGCGAATCCCATGTCTGAGTTTGTCTCCTCCAAAAAACCTCCTCCCGATGGAGCGTCCCCACGCTGTGGGCTCCTGGGCAAGGGGCGAAAACTCCCGTATGGAAGAAGGTATGGCTGCACCAAGCTGTGCTGGGCATCCTTGTGTGCCTGCTGATCTCCCATAACTACTTTTCCCATCCCCCCAGGAGCTTTCTGGCTGGCCTTAGAAAGGTGCCCTCAGCCCCCATGTCCCTCTCTCTCTCCAGCTCCAGGGCAGGCTTCTCTCTCGTCCACTGATGCCCTACTGCGCACCAACGTGGAGGCCCTCCTGAAGTACTCCTACGCACTGTCGAGTCAGGAACCGCTGCCAAGGAAGCTCCCCCTGGCCAAGCCAGGGGTGCCGAGACCCCCGCAGGACAGGGAGCTGCCTGTGTTCCCACCAATCCTGCCGGTCCCGGCTGCCCCTGCCCCTTTGCCTCCCAGGCTAGGATCTCCCGCTGAGGCAGGGCAAGCCTGGGAGCAACGCCTGCAGAACAGTGTCTGGCAGCTGATCCACTTAGCCCTCTCCTTGGAGACATCCCTGAGCACCGAGGGCTCTCCTCCGGACCTCAGCACCAAGTCAGATGCGGGGAGCACGTCAGGCAGTGCCAAGGAGGGGGTGCAGGAAGCAGACCCCCATGGCAGGTGAGGGAAAGACCCATCTCCCCGCCAGGCAGAGTACTGCACAGCTCCCATGCAGGGCTGTCCTCGTGTGCAGGCTAGCAGCCCCACTGAGTGCATGCCCCTGCCCTGAGCAGCTGGTGAGAAAATAGCAGAAATAGCTTACTTGCTAACACAGGTCCTTGGATGCTGGCGTAGACATGTGTCTCACTGTGCTCCTTGCCTCTCTGAGTGCCATGTGAAGCAGATGTTTCTTAAAAGTCTGAACTGAGGAGAACTCCAAGGGGTGCCCCATCTGCACCCAGGCAGAGCAAAAGCAACCCTGGGGCAGGAAACAGAGCTGGGAGCACAGAGCCTTGCTCTGCCCCTCTTTGCACTCTGGATCTGTGCATTGCTCTTCCTAGGGGGTTTCTGGTTCCCAGTTCTGGCTTTGGAAGCAGCTGCATGCCAGTTCTGCACAGCGCCCTGCAACAGTCCAGCTTGCTGCCATCCTTTTACATGCTCGTCTTAGTTTCTCTGGCCTAAGGATGATTTAGGAGCTTGTCGAGCATCTTGAGCTCTTCTCAGCTGATCTGCCAGGATCCAGTCACCTCTGTGCTCAAGCAGCTGGGACTGTTGAGCCCAAACAGAAAAGACCTGCAAAAGAATTTTATGTTTTCACTCAAACTTACTTTTTGATTCTTTAGTACTTTGTGGCTGAGGCCCACTTTCTTTGACTGAGATGCAAAGATTATTTTGCTTGCCAAGAAAAAAAAAAAATGCTGTCTAGATGTGGTTTTCATGGAGAAGTCATTTTGGTTTCACTCTGATGCTGGCCGCGATGTTCCTGTAAGCACACAGGCTTTTGTGCATGAGTGCACATCTGTAGTTTCTATTAAAAACACTACACAGAACTACAGTTGAACCAGAGATCCCACTTCTGTATGTAAAAATGTATAGCATCGTGTTGTTAAAGCTGTAAATGTTCTCTTGCAAGGCTGTAACTTATGTCATCCTCTTTCCTAATATTGTAGGAGGCTTTTACTGCCTGGCAAATTTTTCCTGGTGTTATGTAGTCTGAGACAAAATTATGTTTCATTGCTGATATGTTCATTTTCCCTGCCTCTGAAGTTGAGCCTTGCTCTGATTTAGTTATATTTGGATTATTGAGGGACTGCTGTGATTGCAGATGACACTCACTATTCTGCTGCAGAGTTTCTCAAAGACACTAATGCTGACTGTGTGTCTGTAACCTGGCAGCCGAGCCCCATCAATCATGCTAAGCAAAGCTTAAACTCAAGGGAGGATAAAAAGGCAAGATAGACCACGCCTGTCAGCTTTGCTGCTTGCCACATCCCGCCTCCTCTCAAAAGGACTTCAAAGCATGACCTAAAAAAGGGGCAAAATGCTTTGAGGCATTTCCATTCCAGCACGAGGAGCAGTGCTGGGTGGGACTGGTTGGTGTGCACAGGTCTGGTTTAACACAAGGTGTGCACGGTTGTGACAGGCACTGAAACCAGGGCTGTGTGTCTTCCCTGGGGTCTTATTGCAGAGGGACATCCAGCCCTTCTCACTCACCCCTGCTTGTGGCAGCTGCTCTGGTAGTCCTACCAGCTTTAATGGTACCTGGTGAAGCTGGCTGTGCCTTTTAGAGAGAGACATGGTGAAGAATTTGCAGCATGCTTTTGGGGTCTTTCTGCAGTGAATCATCATGGGGGGGGGTGTGAAAATGTTTCTTATTGCACTTATTTTCAACTTTTAGTCCTTGTTGTGCTTTCTGCCCCGCAATTAAAGTGCTATTTATTTCCCAGTATTTCCTCTCTTCAAAGTTACCTATATACCATGATTCAGTCTTGCAATAAGCTAAAAAGAGCTGTGTAGCTCTTACATTATAAAGCCTGCACAACTCTCATTTTCTGTGGCAATTTTCAGTAGCCCATTAAAACATCCACACACTCCAGCTCTGCATGCACTATTTAACGATGGGTTTCAGCAGTTGAGTGTGCAGAAGGAGGTCAACCTCCCTTCCCTTTCCTTCCTTTCCCTTCCCTCCCCTGCTCTTCTGTTTGCACACAAGAATTGCATTTGCCCTTTCTCCCAGGGTTTCCCACTGTTGTATTGTTTGTCTGCTATGACCCCTACACCTCTTTCAGCATCACAGCTGTCCCGGATACAGACCCCATCTTGCTGGTATTTGCATGCGGATGCTCATGGTTGGCATGAGCCCAGCTTCCCCAGCAATGCTGAGCTGAGCCCTCCTGGTGGCTGCACCCTCCTCCTCCTGCTTTACTCCTCCAAACAGTCCTTGTGGTACTTACATATTTCATCCCTGGCAGCTTGCATTTTAAGCCCAGACCCTTCATTAAAAATGTCATCCCCAGAAAAACACTGTCTTTGGGTTGTCATCACCCATTAGCAATTACATTTTCTTTTTTACCTTGGGTCTGATGGCGCGGGATGGGACCCATTCCCCTGACATTTCTCAGAGGGCTTTCAGAAACTAGCTGTCACTTGGGGATGATGCAGATGTATCTCTTTTGGCTGTTCAGTAAGGCCAGGGCCCAATTTAGTGTCTCCATATTGCTACTGTGCATGGCTAGCTGTGAAAGAGGAGTTGTGACAAGGCAGGTGGTCTTCTCTCCACCAGGCTACAAGAAGTTCAAATGCTCCCAGGCTTTTGAGACTCTCAAAGCAGGGGGGTCTCAGTATCCCAGAGGGGGCAGAGCTAAAATCTTCTGGAATATAGTGCAAGTCAGCAGGGGAGATATATTTTCAAAATACAGTTTTTCCCATGCTTTGTGCCCCCTGACCCTTGGGCAGGTTTTGCATTCCTGTTGTCGCAACCCTGCGTTGGGTTACCTGCTGGGTTTGATCCGTCAGGTACCTAGCCAGTCTGCCTGCCTCCTTGGCATGCAGGCCAAGGTCTCTTTTTCTTTCTGAAGCTGTTAAGAATGTCTTTTTGCTTAGTGGTTTTATTTTCCTGCAGCAACCCACCTAAATCAGAAGTTACAAAGTGCTGGAAAGCTGCTGTTTGCTCCTGATCTTCTTTTCTGCTTGCCTCAGGTATTGACTCCGCCTCACATAGCCAGCCAATATCGGGGAGGTTCAGCAGCTGAAAGTTAATGGCCCAAATCCTTGTCGTTATGTTGTTAACCAGCACTTGTCAGAGATACAGCTGAAGCAGGCTCTATGTCACTCCATGTCTTGAGATGCTAAAGCAAGATAGGTTTTTATCCAAAGTTTTTTCTTTTTGCCTTTGAGCAATTGCTGATCTTGGCCAACAGATTCTTCTTAATTATATTTTTTCACATTCCCTTTGAAATATTGACTCCCAATACCTGTTAGGCTTTTTCCCGGGCAGCAGTTAGGACATTAACATGCAGAGGTACAAAGCTTTGGACAGACCTATCAGTTTTTCTGATCCACAGATAATCTGCACATCCACAAACAGCTCAGCAGCATGTCCACAAGTGCAAGAGACCAGCAGCGGTGCTGTCCCCAGTCCGTACCATTTGCCCATAATGCCTCTGTGATGTGACACAGAGCCCCAGTGCTGCCATAAGGCAACAGCAGTGGGAGAGTGGCTGGATGTACCAAAGAGCAGTGCCAGGGCACTGGGCATTGCCGGAAGAGGAACCGGGGACAGCCCCTGGGTGCACCTAGCGCCACGGCATCGTGGATTGCAGGTGCCTGCGAGCAAGTGAGGAGCCCAGGACCCATCCCTGGGTTTGGTGATGTGGGGTGGGACCCATTCCTCTGACACCTCTTGGCTGCTTTCAGGAACTGGCTGTCACTTGAGGATGGTGTAGATGTATCTCCCTGACTCAGAGGTGGTAAACCAACTCATAAATTTGAATCATGAGGCCAGAGAGCCTCATTGCAGAGAAGGAGATCAGAGATAGAGGAGGAAATGGGTGTGACAGAGAGCACAACAGAATTTCTTGGTAAACCTCAAGCTGATGACACAACGTACTTAGTTTCCGGAGGAGGGTGAGCGGATGTTATGGACACAATTCATGTGCATCTGCATATGTGGCCACCAGCAAAGTGTCAGTAGGTGGTGCGAAGGGATGCAAGGCTTTCTGATCTGTGTGTGCCAGTTGCGTCAAATACGACCTATAAATCTAAAGATTGCTGTGCAGCAACAGCTCCTACCCACATCTGACTTTGCATCTGTTCTGAACAAGTAGGTCATCAACACTCAGCAGATGTTTTATCGCTACTTATGAACTACTTATGGAAGCACTCTTTTTAGCAAAGACTGGAGACGAGTTCCCTTTTACTGTCCCTTTTGCCTGTAATCCTCTATTTGCATCTTGTTCGGGCTGCACTTGTTGGAGCAGTACGTGTGTTGGAGAAAGCAATGTTAAATCCATTTATTAGCAGTTGTTTTTCTAAGCCTCAGGTTGCTATTTATTTGCTATTTTTAAAAAAGTACAGCAAGCTGGACAGTTTTCTTTTTTTCTACCATGGTAATGAAAACACCAGAGCTATTCATATCATTTTTAATGACACTTAATGTGCCTCTCACTTTACTGGCTTGATCATCCTGGTGTGATGAAGCAGCAATCAAATCACAACTTGCCACTGGAATAACAAGCAAGTAGTGGAACAATAGCCAATAATGACATATTTGTGGATAATTCTTTCAGATCAATCTGGAGAATAATATCAGGGTCATTAATTGAAATTTGTGAGCCCCATCAAGATGACCCAGCCAGTTTACCAAGGCTGAAGGCAAAGATGCAACTGCACCTAAGCAGTCAAGCATCTGAGTGGTGGCCATGACTCCCTTCTGCTGTCACAGATTTATCAGCAAAGTAGACCAAACACTTGTTCTCCTGAACTACAACTGCTTAAGAGAAAAATTGCCTGTGTTAGGTAATCCCCATACAACGAGCAATCCTTTATGGAAGAGAAATGCCAGGTGTTCCTTGGGGGCTGTCACTGGTTCTTCTCTCAACAATGTCCAGCTCTCAGTCACAGAAAAATGCTGAGAGGGTTGAATTAAACAACATTAAACAAGATTTTCAAGTGGGATAAGCACAGACTTTTTGCTCTAAATTTAAATTTTCCTGTTCTTCTTGATATCCTAAATGGTCTGAACCTTCACAGAGGAAAAAAAAAAAAACAAAAAACCAGCCAAAAATAAAAAGGATCATGTGGAACCATGGGATCGAGGAGTAGACATGAAGGGTCTTACAGGTTCTGGAAATGCTTTAGGCAGGATAGGTGGCCTTTGCTTCTCTTTTTTACTGGCACACTTTAATTCTTTCCAGGTTGGAAAGAGTTGGTATCTGTCACTCCTGTCCTCAGTTTGCATTCTTTTGTCTTCTCTGACCTCAGACCTTCCCTCCATAAGCCTCTGACCAGGTTGGTCACAGTGTGGTGCATCGCAGAAAGAGATGCACGAGTTTGCAATACATAGATTTCTGGGTTTTCAGCTATCCTTGGGTTTTCAATGGATGTGGTTGGTGTGCTGTGGGTCAGCACCACAGTAATTTGTTCACATGTCTGTGTCCACAGAATATAATTTGCAGCCTGTCCACAGTTTGGTACAGGACAGTGTGTTGAAGGAACATCTTTGCTTGCCTCCATGCAGGCTAGAGCAGCATCTTCTGCATTGTGATAAACCAAGTTTGACTATAATATCTTTAAAAGAAAAATCTAGCACTCATATTTTCTGTGACTAAGATTTTCCAGGTTTTCTTGTACAGTGGGACTCGATGATCTTAGAGGTCTTTTCCAACCTTAATGATTCTATGCTTCTGTAATACTATCTAAGTGAGAGAGATGCCTTCAGCGATCTTGACATGCTCATTTGCTGTTGGTTAGTGTGAACTGTTTGGGTACAGGATCACTTGTATCTGACCCACTGCAAGTGGAGAGCACTTGCCACGAACTCCTTCATCCATAAAGTATGGCAATCTTTATGGGGATCTATTAAGAACGTGCACAAAAGTGCCTCCTAAAGTATGGGGATCTATTAAGAACATGCACAAAACTTCATTAGTAGCCCTAATGCTTCACCCATGTTCTCCTATGTGACTGCGCACCCAAACCCAGTGCAAATGCCAAGCATCTGCATGTTCCTGTGCATACAGTGCATACCTCTCACATGTCCATGGATCTGTGAACACCAGTCACTCCTTACAGCTTGATTTCTTCACACACCATGTAATCGCAAGAGCTCAACAGCAGGGAGATTGATCTCTTCTAGCCTTCAGGCCTGGCCTGATCACTCACTCTAGCCTTCCTGCTCAGCACAGGACATGGAGCCATGCCTTGTGAGCCCTGAAGGAAAACCACTGTCGTGTGGCTAAGCTACAGACCCTTCTCCTAAGAGGAATTTGAGATATCTTTTTGAAGCCTCCAAGCTGTGGGGAAACATCCCCATTAGCTGCCCCTGTGCTAAATACCCTTTGTGTCAGGAGCATGCAGCTAATTTCTGGTTTGAATGGATCTCACCCCAAATTCCAGTCACCAAAAGTCATTACTCTTCCATCTGCTGATGAAGAGAACCTTCCAGCTGATCCCCATCTTGGTAAAAGTACAGATTGACTGAGTGGCCACCCACTAAAGTCTTTGCTCAGCTAAGTAAAGCTTCTTCAATTTCTTGCTCCAGGTGAAAGTTTTCCAGACCTTAGGAAATTTCATCTTCATTACCTTCTTCCAGGTTCTCCACCTCCTTTTTTATTTTTTAAGCCTAATCTGAAAGCCTCCAGGAAGTTTCAGCTGTTCTTAGGAAACCTTCATACAGATTGGCCCATGGATTTTATGAGCATTTTAACATAAGCAATTACTGCTCTTATCTTTTCTTACTTTCTGCCAGTTCAAAGTTTGTTTATTTATCATTGATTTTGTTTCCAGACACAGAAGACAAATATTTAATGAGCATTTTTACCTCTTTTGCATCATTGCTGGTAATTCACACTATCCCTGTCTAATAACAGTTCTGTACCATGTCTACAATTTCTACTGTTCCTAAGAGATGCAAAATCATAGAAATGTAGAATCATAGAGTAGTTTGAGTTGGAAGGAATCTTAAAGGTCACCTAGTTCCAATTCCAACGCCCCAGGTTGCCCAAAGTCCCATCTAACCTGTCCTTGAACACTTCCAGGGATGGGGCATCCACAGCTTTGCTGGGCAACCTGTTCCAGTGCCTCACCATCCTCACAGTGAAGAATTTCTTCCTAACATCTAATCTAAATCTACCCTCTTTTAGTTTAAACAGATTACACCTTGTGCTATCACTACACTCCCTGATTAACTTGTTATATAGAAATATTCTTGTTGTCCTTAATCTACTGTCCTTAAATTTTCTACCTTTAGTTTCCCATGTCAGTTTGGATGAACAGTTAATTAATTTTTACCAATTTTTTCCCCTTTCCATCAAATACATTGGCTCAAGCAGGAGGAAGACTTAATAATTTATATACTCCAGACCCAAATAGAGCTGCCCCATGGTCAACACTCAGCAGACCTCTAACAAACATCTCCTTGCTGTGCACTCGGATGGACAAAACTAGGCAGCAGCTGCTGAGGGCCCCTGGGAAAGTTCCTCAAGCTGTGCTGCTCATCCAGTCCCTCTCATGTGCTCCCGAATGCACGCCACCCCTCCCACCTCCCCCCTCCCCATAGCCTCCGTGTCACACAGGCACGTACAGACTCTGCAGACACCCCCGTTCCTCTGTGCAGTTTGGCCAAGTGTCCCAGGTTTCTTTGGGAAGTTTTTTTTTGCTGTGCTTCAGGGTTGTTTTCCCCCCTTTCAATTTTTAACTAAAGGTTTATCTCTTCAACTTGTGACAAGAGACAAGACTTGATTTTTTTCCATCCCTTTCTGTGTCAGCCTTTTAGCCCTGAAGAAGGACGAGGCAGTGATGATCCTGTGCTTTGCAATGCTGGAGGGAAACTGTCTCTCGTCAGTGGTCACACAGGCCTGGAAGGAGATGGAAGAAAGAGTCCTTGGGTTCGGAGATTCGGTAAAGATACTGATGTCCATCTTTGACCCTCACTGTGTGCAGGGCTCCCTGCAGTGCTGACAACAATGCTCTGGCAGCCAGAGCTCGTCAGCACTGTCCTTTCAGGTGCCACCTCCTGGGAGAAACTGACCTGGGTAACCAGGGAGGCAAGCTCCAAGCTGGAGATACGGGAGCTTCTCAGTCTCCTTTTTCCCCCCTGACTTCCCTGCTGCACCCCCCCTAGGTGTGTGACAGCCTTGGGCGGCGGCACATGGACCTGTGTCCTGACTGCGCTTTCTGCTCACTAAAGAGGGAGCAGTGTCAGAACATCAAAAACCTGAACCGTGTTCACTGCGAGACAGGCAGCTTCAGCACCTACATCAACCCTCAGATCTCGGCTCAGCACCAGGCTGCAGGCAACAAGGTACCAAGCGTGATGCATCTCCTGCCGGCCTCTGAGGACTGGGTGGTAGGGAAGGGGAGGAAGAAGCATGGCTCTCTTTATCTCACCTCTTTGCAGACCAGCTCCTTGGAGTACTATGGCATGAAGTTTTTCAGAGGGCTGAGGGCGGAGTACTGGTGCAGCCGGATAGCCACCCACGGCTGTGAGGACCCTCGTGTGGCCCTCTGGCTGAAGGCAGAGTACACTGATGCCCCGAGCCAGGTGAGTGCCCAGTGGATGCTGCCATCCCTCCTTCTCCTCTTCTTTCTCTGGCCTTCATTCCCATCTCCCCAGATCTGCGACTCAGGTGGAGTTCAGCACCCCAGCTACTGTGCATTCAAGAGCCACCAGTGTCTGCAGCAGAGCCTCTACAACCAGAAGGTGAGAAGCAGCCTGCATTGCCCTTTACACTGCCTTCTCCTCCACGGCTGGTCCCTCCACAGCTGGCCCGCTTCCCAGCTGGTTCTCCCCTCTTCCCTCTGGTGTCCCCATCATCCCAGCCTCCAGAGCTGCTGAGTGATGCTGTCTGTCATGGAGGTCCCCTTTCCCCTGGGGAAGGATGGACAGTGGTACCAGTCCTATGACCTCAGGCTCTCCTTGCAGGTGTCTCGCCGCAACTGCCACAAAAATGAGACCTACCGGGTGCTGAGTGAGAAGGAGGGAGAGGAGGAGGTGTCGCTGTGGCACCAGAGGTTCCTCAGCCTCACCATGGGGTGATGCTGGGTAGCAGGGGGATGCGTGGGAAACGAAGGACTCCAGAGCAGGCCCTCTGGGGCTGTGGTGAGGCAGAGAGCCTGGATAGACTTGGTCTGTTCTTCCCAGTCCTCTTGCTGGCCAGACAGTTCATCACAGCCATATTTCTCCCTGTGAGCACGTGCTCTGTGCCAGTGCATCAGGAGAGGAGCCTCACTCAACAGCATTTCACTGTGGCACCCACTGGAACTCCCTGTGAAAATATTTTCTCCAGCCAGAGGAGCAGCTGAGCATCAGAGAAGGCATCAGCCCTGGGAACCTGGATTTAGAGCCACTGGCCCACGCATCCTTGTCTGAAATCCCCAGCCATCTCTTGCCTCCCTCTCCCTTCAGGCTTATACCAGTCAGTAGTAGTCTCAAGGATGAGTCTTATTGTATAAAGAGCCCATTCATCCTACAGACCTAATTTGCTCCCTTCTCTGATGCCACCACTCTATTACACCCCTCAGTGACCCCTCTCATGTCCAAGGTGGGTCCCCACGCCCCCCTGCTCCACACCCTGGTGTTTCTCACTCACTGCAGCCCATGTGCCCGCTGAGCATGAGGACTCCAGTGTGGCCTTGTGCCCTCCCAGCCCATGGGAGGGAGCAGAGCCAGGTAGCCTCCAGGTCCCAAGCACAGCATATGAGGAAGGAGCTGATATATGCACTTTGCTTTCCATTGCAACTGGTTTATTTCTAAAGTTTAAGGGTTTATTTGGCCTTTGTTCTCCAACCCTCCATCTGGAAAAACAATTCAAACCACAAGAAGCCCAATGAGGCTGGCGAGAGGGTGCCAGGCAGGAGCACCCCCAGCATCAGGCGCTGATGGCACCCCCGGCACCAGGGGCTGCTATCCAGCAGGGCAGCAAAACCCCACGTCTCCACTACCTCTCAGGCTGTGTGTCACCCCACACTTTTCCCTGCTTCCCCATGTCTCTCCCCGGGCTGTCCTCTCCCCGGCTACCTCACAGTCCCCCGGGAGCCTCCCACCGCCCCAGCGCGCTCCCCCCTCAGCGGCAGCTGTGCACCTCCACCAGGTGCCGGCACTGCTTGCACTTGATGGAGCAGCACCAGCGAAACTTGCAGCTGCACCGCTCCACCACTTCTGCCTGGGCCGTGTGGAAGCCCCTGCCGCAGCACAGGAGCTCGCAGCCATCCATGGCTGGAGATGTCCGGTTGCACTGGCGGCCGGAGGTGCCGAAGACCCCGCGCTGGGGGTCCCGGTCACAGAAGTCTGGGCTGGCCAACAGGTAGACCAAGTCGTGAGCTGTGTAGGGCTTGAAGCGAGAGCTCTTGGGCACCAGGAGCTTGCGGGAACCGACCCACTTGGGGTGAACCTCCGTCGCCCCTTCGAACTTTTCCTTGAGGACATTGCCCACCTTGCGGAAGGGAGGCATGACCTTCCAGCATGTGCGCACCTCGCAGGAACCTGACACACCATGGCATTTGCACTCCACCTTCATGTGGGCCAGGAGAGCCTGGGGAGCAGGAGGCAGCTGCCAGCCAGACCCAGGACACACTGTTCCTGCCCCACACCTCCCATGGGGCTGGAGGACAGGATCAGGGGAGAGGAGAGGAGGGGAGGGGAAGGGAAGGGAAGGGAAGGGAAGGGAAGGGAAGGGAAGGGGTGTAAAAAAGTCTTTTCAAACCAGGACAATATGAAACAGAAGGGGATTTGCTCTGTGGGAAACAGGCTGGCTTGGGTCTATAAGAGAAATCCCTGAGGCAGGGAAAGAGATGAGAACCTGCTCTGACCCATGGGGCTGTGGGGAGAGGAACAGATCTATCCAGAGTCAGAGGATGTTCAAGGGACCAGATCTGACAGCAGCCTCATGAGAGGATGGTGACTTTGCTCAGGATGGACTGGAGGGGCAGGGAAGCCCTTCAGAGCAGAGCGGGGAAGCTCATTTCCTTTGCAGAAAAGGCCAGGGGAGGTAAATCACATCCGGGGTCTGTGAGGAAAAGGACTCTGCACAGAGGTGGCCAGGGGAGGCTGGGTCACCCCTCTGTGCAGGTGAGGAGCCAGCTTGGTGTGAGCAGCGCAATGCTGGGCTGAGGAAAGGCAGCAGGACACAGACCTGCTATGGGAACCCATGGTTGCCCTGAACTACTCCTTGGGGTAAGGGGGCTGGACCGAGGTCTGCTGAACCAGGGAGAAGCCCCTCAAGCCAGGCTTGCATCCCAGCCCTTGTTCCTGCCCTTACCTTCCTTCCAGCCCCATTGTTGTGCAGGTTCATGAGTGCTCGGCTGGAGGAGACACCACGGCTCCTCTCAGGGTTGTCTACGAAGGCTTGAGAAAAGGCAATCCCGTAAGACAGGTTATCAGAGCAGCCAGACCACTGGAAACCTGCAGAGGGAAATTGGCCATGAAATGAAGAGGGAGAAACCCTGAGAGGAGCTCCCAAAGGGCTGAGGGACATGGAGAAGGGAGATGTCTCCTGCCCTGGTGAGGATCTCCCCCATGGATCTTCTCCTCTGCCACCCCCTCCCTGCCACTGGCCTCCTCCTTCACCTTCGGGGCTGACTCCTCGGATCTTGCGGTCACAGCCACACTTCTCCAGCTCCCCACGGCTGCAGGCACGAGTCACAGCAAAGGCAATGCCAGCGGCAGAGATGGCATGGATGAAAGCAGACTCCCGCGTGCCTACAGTGAGGTGAGAAATGGCACCAGTTTGTGGAAGGGGAAGGCACCGATAGGACACGATGGGGGTGTGGTGTGTGTGGGAAGAGGCTGTGACTGCATCCAGAAAGGATGTATTCAGACAGAAACTGCTCGGGAGAAATTGCTACCAGGATGCTGCAATTCCCATGGCCTGGAGCCAGCAAGGGAAGTGGCTCTGTGGGGTCCTTCTGGCTCAATGGCCTCACCTTTGGCACCCAGCTGTCCCATTGAGGGAGAGAAGTCAGCAGCCCCCATGTGAAGTGAAAGGGGATCTGTGGTGGGGGACATCAGGGGCTGAGCCTCCCATGCAGAGGGGTTTGTCAGGGAGGACCCTACCACCTTGTCGCTAGGAGTCAGAAAGACCCTGTCCGAAGCTCCCTGTATGGCTCCTTCATTGTAAACACATAGAAAATCTGTTCCATGCTGTTTTGGAGGCATAGGCAGATCCTTTCTCCCAGGCCTGCAACAAAAAGAGACTGCAGCTTCAAAGAAAAAGGTTTGATTTGAGCTGCTACTCCAAAGGGCTGGGCTGGCGACAGGTTTGCAGATCTACCAGTTTGCAGAGCTTGTACCCAGAATGGTCCAGACGGGACGACAAAGACAAGCCTGGCCAAATGTGGAAGAAGTTTAGCCAGAATATTAATATTTGTAGCAGCACATGCATTTGGTTCAGTATGCTCTTTGTTGACAGCTTTATCAGCACATGGAGGAAGGCACTGGCCACTCTTGGGCTGGTTCCAGTGTGGCACTTGAACACTAGCCCAGGAAAGGCTGACGTGTCAGGGGGAGCCTGTGGGCATACTGAAGAGACCTCATGCCAACTCTGCCTGCACCGTCTCCCCCTCACTGACCTTGGATGGCGACCTTGCCAAAGACCTGCAGCCCCTGCAGGGTGGAGCAGTTCCACCGGCGAGAGTGAAACTGGTGCTGGCACTCCTCGACAGCCAGCTCCGCACCTCGTTTCACCGCATCCATGGCTTCCACCTGCCGCCGGCAAATGCGGACCTGCTCTTCTACCAGCCCCGTCAGACCCTCGCAGCCACTGGCGTCCCAGAGAACGGTCTGCAGAGAAGGCTGCTTGGCCAGGTACCTGGGGCAGGGAAGACATTCAGTCACAGATGGGCTAGAGCCAAGGCCATGTCTGTGCAGGACTAGCCCTCTATAGCCTTATTTTAGAGCAGAAACGGAGCAGGGAAGGGGATGTGCTGCCTCTTGTCTGTGCCAAATTGAACATTCCTGCTCCCCATCCTGGTGTGCACCTGTTCACCTCCACCATCCCTCTCCCTTCCTGCTCCCAGAAACACCCCTCCTAATGGCCTTTGCATTGCCTAGGTTCCTTCTTCTGACCTTTTCTCACAGATCCATCTGTTTTCTTGGGAGACAGCACCTCCCCAGGGGACTTTCCAATCCAGACAACACAAGTGCAAAGCATACTTACAGCCAGGTCACAGCAAGGACGTGGTGCACAGGGATCAGCACCACATACAGCCACACCATCTCCATCCTGTCCCCGGCAAAGCTCCACCTTCAGCCACGGTGCAGCAGCCACCTGAATTCCCTCCTGCGACCGCCCGCTGCCTGTGCCCGACGTTGCTCTCACAGCAGCTCCGGCCCAGCACTGCAAAGCACGGGTAGATCCTGCCCTGGGCAATGACCATGGGCTGTCCCGGTGTGCCTGCTGGCATCGGAGACCTGGTGGCCCACAGAAACCTGGCAGGCTGGCCCTGCAAGGACGTCCACACTGGTGCTATTCCTGACCTACAGTTTGGGCAGCAGCGTGGGAGAGCTCTGAAGTAGGACTCTAGGGTGGGCATCCGTCAGAGGGAACTCACATGGCAGGGGACAGCATCAATGTCAGACCCTCGGTCTCTGCCGTCCTGTCAGCAGACAATCTGGTTGTACTCCTCTGCAGTCGAGTCACTTCAGCAGCAAGAAGCAGCCCAAGACCCAGTCAGCAGCAGACAGAGCCTTCCATGCAAGAAAAACCTGGAAGCACCAAGCAGCTGTTGCTAGACCCACCAGCTCATCATTGCTTTGTCACCAAGCCCTTTGGGGAGCCAGAGAGTTTCCGTGCAGTGACAGCTCATGGGAGCAGAGAGGGGAAGACCTGCTGCCTCTCTCATCCCCAGCTGCCGTCCTTGAGGACCCTCCCTCATCTGCCTCCTCCAGGCTGGAGATTGGTCTTTACTACCCTGCAGCCCACATAGCTACAGCAAACAGACACAGCCCAGCTGCTCCTTGGTTCTCTTAACTCTTTCCCTGGCAGCTCTTCCTTCGCCCCCCCTCATTTTCTTCCCCATAGCAAGAGGGGCAGTCCTTGTCTTTCTCCTAAGTAGGCATAATGGAGTGGCTGTCCCTCTTCACAGTGGGTAGCCCTTTCAGAGCCCCTGGGAGTCCAGGAAAATGTGAGTTGTGTGACCAGAGAGCTGAAATGTCCTGGGAGAACAGCCTGCCATTCCCCCAGCAGGCCTGGCAAGTGCCACCTGTCCCCACCACCCCGGAAGGTGAAATTCCTTACACAACCTGGAGGTTTCTGCTTTACCTGTCTGAATCATTCAGAAAGTGACACACAGATGCTCTGGCCCTGCTATGGTTCTTCCACCATGGCCTCACATGTGGGTGTGCTGGTTTGGGCTGGGATAGAGTTAACTTTCTGCATAGTAGCTAGTATGGGGCTGTGTTTAGGATTTGTGCTGAAAACGGTGTTGATAACACAGGGATGTTTTAGTTACTGCTGAGCAGCGCTCACACAGAGCCAAGGCCTTTTCTGCTTCTCACACCACCCCACCAGTGAGTAGGCTGGGGGTGCACAAGGAGTTGGGAGGGGACACAGCTGGGACAGCTAACCCCAACTGACCAGAGGGATACTCCATACCGTATGATGTCATGCTCAGCATACATAGCTGTGGGAAGAAGAATGAAGGGGGAGACATTCGGAGCAATGGTGTTTGTCTTCCCAGGTAACCGTTACCTCTGATGGACCCCTGCTTTCCTGGAGATGGCTGAACACCTGCCTGCCAGTGGGAAGTGGCGAATGAGTTCCTTGTTTTGTTCTGCTTACGCATGCAGCTTTTGCTTTACCTATTAAACTGTCTTTATCTTAACCCACAAGTTTTCTCACTTTTACTCTTCTGATTCTCTTCCTCATCCCGCCGGAGGGGGAGCGAGTGAGCAGCTGCATGGTGCTGAGCTGCCGGCTGGGATTAAACCTCGACAGTGGAGTAACCCCTTCACTGCGCTCTTCCACATTTCCCTGCACGACAAGGTCTGAAGAGCACTGGGGTTTATCAGTCATCCTTTCAAACCTGAGCAGCCCCTCTGTTACAGCACACTTTCCACCTCTTTCCTTGCCTTCCCAGCTCCCTGTGTCCCTCGTTCTGTTGGGTCCTTGCTCACGGTTTCTGGAGTCAGCACTCTGGGGCAACAGGCGTGTTGGGATCTGCAGCATCAGGGTGTAGCCTCCAACACACACCCCAGTGATCTGGTCTTACCTGCTGTCGACTCAGACAGCGGTGAGGAAACGCCAAGGGTTGCACTGCTCTTCCCCACGAGCTGAGCTTCCAAGACACAGCAAGGGGCAGAGGTGTGAGAGGGAGAAACAGAGTTTGCGGGCTGATGCACTGAGACCCGGTGAGGTGAGTGAACCTGGCTGGGTGAGGGATGCTGCAGGGCAGCGCAGGCTTGCAGGCTAGGCTGAGTGTCCTCCACCGTGTCCTCCTCTTCCGACACACACGTTAGAGCCAGGACTGCCAGGCTCAGCCAGGTGTGGGCACATGTGTGCAGGGAGTGAGGGCTGCAGGGCAGGGGAAAGTTCCCACAGAGGGTGTCAGAGACTCCTTTTGCAAAGGGAGAAGGAAACACACACATACACACTCCAGTATATCTGCAAGCCTTTATTGGTACCAGAGCCTTAACAGGAACTGAAGGCACGAAAGCTGTGAGAACAAAGATCCCAGAAACTAGGAAGTGAGAAAGGGGGTCTGGTTAAAAAAGAGAGGCCCTAAAAAGGAGCAGGGTGAGATCACTGGTTTGGGTACTATTGTACCCTCCAAGGATTTATGAGCAGCAGGAGCATATATCTTTTGGCGTGTCACTCCCTGAATGAGGACGCAATGATGGCAAAACAAGGGAGGCAGGGAGTGAGAAAGTCAAACACCAGCAGTAACAGCCAGCAGGCAGGGGAGCTGGGCAGGGGCTGCAGAGAAAGAGGGAGCCCACAAGCATGCCACCTACTTGTCGGGGCAGCTGCTCCTGGGGAAGGACGACAGTAGGATTTGGAGTGTCCCCATGACTCGTGTCTTCTTCCACGTGTGCCGGGATGGGCAAAGCAGAAATAGGACTTGAAGCAATACAGTGCCAGATGGGCTCTGCAGAAGGGCAGAGCCCTCCCCAGCTGCACTTGGCAATGCTAGGTCACAGATGTGCTGCTAAATCAGCCCTTGCACTTAGCACCATGCCTCCTGTAGCCTTGAATGACACAGACTGACTTCTGTGGCAAACATGCCTTTGCACTGACACCTCTGCAGACCTGGGTCCTTTTTGGGTCCCTGACACATGTCAGTAGTGCACAGCTGGGCCCCCAGGCAGGAACTTGTCCCCAAAGTGCCCAAGCCCATGGGATTGACAGGACTCTGAGCCTTTGTGCTGGCCAGTGGTTAAATTGCTCTCACTTCTTGTATTTCACTTCTACCTCCTGTTTGGCAATATTTTGGGGAGGGAAATGTTATTATTTTCTCCTCTCAGTCCTTGGGGTGGCTGAGTTAGCATGGGAGCAAAGACGAACAAGTATTTGGCACTATGACCCAGGGCAGGTCTCCTCAGTTGCAAGGACACCTGGGTGTTTCTTCTTTCACGATTACGTTTGCTTTCATAGGATGTGTTTTAGCTTATCAGCTTTGCGTAGCAAAGTTCATGTTTTGTGGCCAGACAGAAGTACATCAGAAAGAGGGGAAATGAACTGCAGCATGGAAGATGTAGAACCAGCTATGGCACAGTAGGGCACAGCTGTGATTTGGATGAGCAAGTAGGCAAAGATCCCACCTGTTTCTGTTTTTAATCAAGCTGCTTGCAATTTCGGTTCCTGAATCAAGACCTCTGCAGTGACAGTGATCCCTAGCCAGCAAGCCAGCATGTACTCTTGGCTCTTCACCAGCAGAGAGGTAAGTGAGATGGAAATATCCGGAGAGCTGGGTGGTCTGGGCTCGCTGGGCATTGGTCCCCACGAGCTGCTGTGCGTGTGCTGCCGGACCTGACCATGGGGCACTGGGGAACCCTCTATGCCTCTTCAATTACCTAGTTAACCTCATAAGGCAAATCTCAATGTTTATTAAAATGGAGTCTTTCTTTGGGATTCTGTGATTCTAAAAGCACAGGCAGCCTGCAAAGCTTACTTGCCAAGGTGCCCACAATGAAAGTCCTCTTCCGCAGGATGCTCAGGAGATGAAGGAGGGGGTGACACCTCTAGATACTAGGAAGAAGCGTGATCAGGCTTCATCAGTTAAATATGGAGGTCTCAGCTTTGATGTCATGTATCTCTCACTAAAAACAAGCCGTCCTAAGTCTTGAATGTCTTCATGGTTCTAATCATCACAATAATCTAATTTCTCGGTTAGAAAAAAGGTGAGAAGTGTGGCTTAAATATCACCTACAGCAGGTAAAAAGCATCCACATTTATGAAAAATATACCTTTGATTTCTAAAGCAAAGTTGGGTGGGGTTTTTTTAATGTTTGGTGTGCTTTTTGTTACTTCCTCTTGGTTTCAGATTTTCTAAATGTGCTTGTGCAGTTTACGTCTTCAGCTACACTGCTCTGCACCCCAATGCCACATTCTCTGTCTGCATCCCCAGGGCAGTTCCAAAGTGCTCCAGGCTTTAAGTGTCAAGTGACTCAGAAACACTGACCCTGTGGCATGCTCGGCAAGATTTTTCTAGCTGTCTTTTTCCACCTCATTTCTCAGCTCCATGCATAACCCTGTGTCCCACCACACTGTGCTCCTTTGTCATTTTTGCGGTGCTAGGAAGGCAGTGGCTATTGGTGAGATAGTGTCAGGAGGGAAGATGCCCAGAACAGACAGGAAGATGCCAGGCATACATCTCATCTCAGGGCACACCTGCCTGTTCCAGCCCTTGTATGCAAGTAGAGCTTGGGTTTCCCATGCCCCAGAAGAAAAAAATCAAAATCCCTATAGTTTTGGCCTGTGCTGTGGGGAGGACTCCTTGTCCAGTAGCTCTTTTGCTGCCTCTGGGGAGAGGTGCCCACCCTGGAGCCAGCCTCTGGCTCGTCTCAGTCCGGCACCGCACGCCAGCCAGAGCCTTGGGCAGCTCCGGAGCGACCAAGGGAGGCACGTGGCTGTGGTCCCAGTGGGGTGCTCATGGGTGGGGGGGGAGGGTGGAAGGGGAGGATCGTGCATTCTTTACAACTGGTTTTTGGGTTGTCTGCCCACCCTCCAGCATCACGTTCTCCTCTCCTCTCAGGTAGCAGCAGCAGCAGCAGTCAGCGTTGCCCCCACCTCACACGTATGCTAGCACTGCTTCCTCCCTCACTAGTGTTTTCCCTTCCATTTTCTGCAGCTCTTCCTCCCCTGCAGTAGTTGCTCGTAGTGTATGTGTACACACACAAATGTGTACATGTGTCATGTCTATGTCATTATCCCTGTCCCCCCACCAGTGCAAAAATACTAGCAGCAGATTAATTTTCCACCTGAAAAAAAGAAAAAAGTATATACCTAGGTAGCATCTGTAGTTTGAATTGCTCTTTTCTATCCCTGCTGGGGAAAAGGCCATGGTCTGGGCAGATGGCCTTCAGGGGCTCATATTGATCTTCACTGAGAGGTAAAAAGATGCTTCTTCCACTTCCTGGGCCACATAAGGTCAGTCACCAAGCAGAGAGTTCCTTCAGGATTTCAAGACAGCATCTCATAATGAGAAGGAGCAGGATGATTCAGCCGTGGTACCATTGCCTCCTTATACAGCTGATGACTTGCAACCTCTCAGCATCTTTTGTGTAGAGCAATGAGTACTTGAGGTTCTTTTAGAGGCAGCCACAAAGAACATGGTCTGTGGCTCTCAAGTATTAACTAACAAGGATAATTCAACCAGTTTCAGCTCTTCTGTCTCCCTGCTCCCAGCCTGCTTTACCCATAGCTTTTCTCTTCGGTGAGGGACAGTCAAAATAGTACCTCCAGAGCTCTGTGGAGAAACGCTCCATTGCCACAACTTCGTCTCTCCAAAGATCGTGCATGTATGCATCTCATTTCAGTCCTCTGAGATCCTGATTACAGTATCTGTTATGTCAAATTTGAGACTATCAGCTTAGCTTCAGTAACACCACTGTTAGTGGATTCTTGCTTCTGTGTTTCCATCCAGCCACCCGAAAAAAATCCCCTCAAAAAACCCCAATATATTTTCCACTCTCAGTGATCTTAGCTGCCAGTTTAGAACTCTGCTCTTTGGTGTCTCGAAGGCTGAAGGGCTAGTATGTAAGGAAAGACCACTCAAGAAAAAAAGAAAAGGTGATGGTGGGCAAAAAAATAAACAGATTTCTTGTCCTGGTGTTCGTGGCAGGAAAGCCTGGGAGATTTCCACAGCAGAAACTGTCTTTATGGGAAAATTCATAAAAGGACTGTCTCAAATCAAAATGGTGGTAGGAATGGTTATGGAGCAGCAATATGATCTAAGCAGTGTCTAAAACCACATGGCTTCTACCCCAGAGGTCCAGAAACAACTGAAGGGTGAAAGACCTGACTAACTGTGGTGTAGAAACATTTGCTTAAAACTGCTTTTAAAGTCTCACTAGCAGACACAATTTGAGAAAAGGCTCTTGGGGGTTTTCAGACCAGGGAGCTTCATGTCTGTGCTGAACAAATTAGTAGAAGTTATAATCAAGGAAAAAAAATCAATTGGCATGCAGTCAGATCTAATTACTGGGGAAGAGTCATCATGGTTTTTATAAAGGGATGCTGTGCCTCACAGTCCTTTGAAGGAATCAACAAGCATGTGAACAGTGACCCATGTGGATTTCCAAAAGGCTTTCAAAAGGGTTCTCGCCAATGCTGCTTAAAGAAATTTAGAGAAAAGGTTCCTACCTGGATAAAAAGCGCCTAAAAGATAAGACAGAGAATGAGGGTAGATGGTTGATTTTCTCAGTGTAGTTCTAAGACACCAGTGCTGGGGCTTGGTCTGTTTGACTTATTCATGAGGGATGAATAATGAAATAACAAATCTGTTGGAGACACAAAATTATTCAAGTCAGAAAAGATGAGGGTTGGCTGCAAAGAACTGCAGATTAAGAGAAGTGTGAGTGACTGGCCTTAAAATAACAGCTGAAATTTCATCTAACTAAGTGATGAGAAAAACCAATCTGAACTGACCATTACCCCTTGCAAATGAGATCTGCGCCTACTCAACTCAGTGCATCCATATTACCAACCTTGTGTATGTTTTGAGCACCCCACCACGTGGCTCAGAAAGGCTGTAGCAGAAGTGGAAAGGCCAGAGCCTCTGAGAAGGGCAACAAGGACAGAACGGCTCCTCTGCAAGGAACAACCAGGAAGACAATGACTCTTTAGCCTCAAAAA
>VXBL01006119.1:150508-186180 GCA_013400195.1 Aramus guarauna | reverse complement strand
CGCGGGTGCGGCGGGCAGCGGAGCGGGGCTGTCGGCGCTGCCGAGCCTGCCCTGCCTTTTGTGTGGGGCCGACGGCGGAGGAGGAGGGCGACGCTGACCTGCCTCTCCGGCCGCGGCGGTGTCAGCCCGGGGCCGACGCGCCAAGTTTGGGCGGGCGAGTTGGGGACTGCCGGCAGCGCCAGTTCCGCCGCTGTCCGCCGTACCGGGCCCAGTGCGGACCGCCTGCTCCCTGCCGCGGCTCGCTGACAGCGTCCCGGCTGCCCCAAGGTCTCCTCTGGAAGCCCAGCTGCCTTCCTTGCCTCGCTGCTTTCTCCCAGTGCAAGGTAGAAATAACTGAGCGCACCCGGCTGCAGAGGATGGGAGAATTTTCCTGTAGGACAGCTGTTTTGGCTTCCTTGCCAGGGATGAGTTGCTGACTCAGTTTAATATCTAGTGTCTTCAAAGCCTGCTTCATCACAACTCTAAGCTGATGCTTGCTGCCAGTGTTTCTATTATCCGTAGGCTCCAAATCCAGTAAAGTTGCTGTTTAAGCTTTCTCACAGATCCACTTGGTAGCACTATTGCTTGGGAAAACGGAGTTTGGGTCTGCTATAACTTTCTCTTTTTCCTTTCAATGAAGCACTGGCTTGACTGGCAAGAAGTCAACATCCTGTATAAGCCCAGGCCTCCCCCCATTTGGAGGACATGGCATCAGGCATTGGATCTCCGTCACCATGCTCAGGGGGCAGCGACGATGATGAGATGGAGATCCTGTTGAACAACGCTATCCCCCAGCACCCAGGTATAGAGAGTCTGCAAGGGCATGTGTGTGAAAGGGGGGTGATGGTGGTCTCAAGCTGAATATGTGAAATACATGATGTGTGTGGGGAAGTCAAGATTTTTTACTACAAGTCACGCATATGGTTTTGATTTTGATATTTGAGTCCTAGGGTTACTTCAAAGTGCAAGGCTCGCGGCTTTGTGTCAGGTGGAGCTGACTTTGTTCCAAGCCATTGCAGGTTGTCAGGGCCAATGCTTTGAGGAGGTGTAAGGGGTGGAGGCAGAGCATCCAATTCTGATGGGGTACCAAAATGCCTGTGAGTTTCATATTTTTGTGAATGGGGAGGGGGAATGAGGTAGTATGTGAAAGGGCACAGTGCCTGGCTTTCATCTGGGAACTCAAACCGGCTGACGTCCAGAGCAAACTGCCCTGGGCTGTTGCGTGACCCACTTTCCTTCATCACCACACCCAATTATTGAGGTTTCTTGTGGTTCTCACTCCATGCTGCTTGCTCACCTTTGCTTTTCTTGTAGTCTTTGTACCTTGCCTTTTCCCTTGTGTTTGCATCCTCATGATCAACATGAGACTTGAGTTATAGCCCTGGGTACTCTTCTGTTTTGGGTTTTTTGTTGTTGCTGTTGTTGTTGATGACTTGCTCTGTGGATGTACGTTGGGATTCTCTGCTTCCTTGTGGAAAGGAATAAAGTATATCCCAATGTGCTGGATTGTAAGACAAGTTTGAGTTTTCCTACTAACTTGTGCTGTTCTGTGGTAGTGTCATATAAGAGAAATGTTGCAACTGGAAAGGGAAAATGGTGTTGTGGGCTTGTTTGTTTTTTGTTTGGCGTTTTTTCTTAAGCTTTGACTCTAGGGTTTTCTGGCACTTCTGAAATCTTAGGCAGAAGAGGACTGTCAGTAAGCCTTGTCAGGAAAATCCTGAAGAAAAACTGTTAAAATTTCTCCAAACTGGAGAGCTTTAGCTAATACATTGGAAACGATAGGACACTAGATGTTCTAAATCAGAACTTGGGGGAGAAAAAGAGGTTGCATCCCTGAAGGACCTCGCGTTGCAGGACTATGGGAGTGAAGAGACATCCATGGGTTGGGAATATGGCAGAGGCCAGGTGTGGGATCCCAGGTTCTGAGAGCTCGACCTCTGCCATCTCATCCCTGGCTGCGGCAGCTCCTCTGACCTGTGGCTTCCTCCATCCTGCCCAGCTCCTGTGGTCAGGAGGCCATTTTCCCTTGGAGGGAGAAGGAGTGANGGAAGGGGGGGCACGCGCAGATGGGAGCGTGTGGTGCTGGGGAGCTGGCATGTCTTCCTCTGGCCGGGCAGCAAGCTTGCTAGCTGTTGGCACAGAGGGGAAAGGAGTTGAGGGAAGGTTGTGTCAAATCTAGATGGGAATAGAGTTGCTGAGTAACAACTTTCCTGTGGAGGATGACAAGTAGTGGCTTACTGGCCTGTGTTTTGCATGTAACTGTAGGATGCTTTGTACTGCTGAAGTGGCTAGGTAGTTGTGGGTTTCTTCTCTGGAGACCTGTGGACTGAAATGGTATCCTAGTCAGGTTCTCAAATGTAGTCATTATTTTGTCTCCTTTAGATGTGGCCATCTATTCTGTGCTCTTTCCTACTCTCGTTGGGTTATGGCAAACTTCTGGTTCCCAAGATCTGAGTGCAAGTCTGCTTGGAGAAGGAATATTATGGAAATATGTGGTGTTGGGGGGAGGGGGAAAACCATGTGTAGTGGTAACTTACGATATGATTACCTAGTATCTGTTGTGAACAGTAACAGAGTAAGCAGTTGTAAATGCTTCTATGTTTGTAAGTATGTAGCAAGAAGGAGACAGTTGAGTGATCTCTGTGAGAAGTGGGCTATGCTGTATTGCACTGATAGGGTTTGAATGAGACATGTTGCCTTTTCCTCTCCAGAGCCTGAAGACGAGCCAGAAGAAGAGCTTCTGTCAGAGGCTGAGACACCCAAAATCAAGAAGAAGAAGAAGCCCAAGAAACTAAAGGAACCCAAAGTGCCCAAGCTCAGCAAACGTCAGAAGAAGGAGGTAGGGAAAAGGATGCCTAAGGTCACACTCTGAAATACGGATGTATGGGGTGAGAGTGCTTACTGGGCCTATGGCACCAGTCCTTTGTATGAGCCCTTTAAAGTTTTGGGGAGAGTATGGTGTTTAGTGCTTATCCAGGGTATTTTCTCACAGCTGCCTGATCTTCTCTCTTCCTCCTTCCCCAGCTGGGGGACAGCTCTGGTGAGGGAAACGAATTTGTGGAGGAAGAAGAGGAGGTTCTGCGCTCTGACAGTGAGGGCAGCGACTACACTCCTGGGAAGAAGAAAAAGAAGAAATTAGGGCCCAAGAAGGAAAAGAAAAACAAAGCCAAGCGCAAGGAGGAGGAGGAAGAGGAGGAAGAAGACGATGACTCAAAGGTGAGAAGCTACCCTTGCTTCTCATTCCCATGTATTTGATTTTGGGGATTATTGTGCTCTCCATTTGTGATGGCACATGGAGTTGGGGCTGTCCAGTCTCCTTTCGTTAGACCTGCTTGACTTGATCATTTTCCCACTTTGCGTTCCTTCCCCTCTTCTGCCTTAAACACATCTAGAATGTATATTAAATCCAAAGACTTTTCCCACGTCCACTGAGACTGTGTCTTATGGCAATGATAAGTGTGTGTGTGAGAGAGAGAAAAGTCCCCTGATCCTGACCCATTGTGTTATCTGTAGATGTGTGGAAGCTCTGCTCTTTCCTAGAGCAGAACTGGAACTTTTTCTCAGAGTTACTGCAATTCTCTTTGCACAGGAGCCAAAGTCATCTGCTCAGCTCCTGGAAGATTGGGGCATGGAGGATATTGATCATATCTTCACAGAGGAAGATTACCGTACTCTCACCAACTACAAAGCCTTCAGCCAGTTTGTCAGGTGAACTGCAAGCCTGTACTTGGAAGGACTCTGGAGATGGGACAAGGACTAGGGTCCTTGTTTTTTTGGAACCCCAAGGCATGTTAGAGATGCTAGGGTTCTACCTAGATCAAAAAGCTCAAGTGACAGTAAAATAATTGATCCACATCTCTCTTGTTTTCAGTGATTGAGATGATGCAAGTACTCACTCCCAGTCCCCTTTCTTCCCTAGTATGCTAAATTCCAATTTACTTTCCAAGCCCTTGAGCGTTTGCATCCTCTACACAGAGGAGTGTGGATGAGAGTGGAGAGATTCATTGGCTGTTGAGATCAGAGATTAGAAGGAAATGTAGTTTGAGATAGAGGTGCTGATGAGGGTGGTGCGGGGAGGAATAATGATCTAGATTTCAGGGTGGTTCGGTAACTCTTCTTTCCTTAACTGTACCCAGGCCACTTATTGCAGCCAAGAACCCTAAGATAGCAGTGTCGAAGATGATGATGGTACTGGGAGCCAAATGGAGGGAGTTTAGCACAAACAACCCTTTCAAGGGAAGTTCAGGTGCTTCTGTGGCAGCTGCTGCAGCTGCAGCTGTTGCAGTAGTGGAGAGTATGGTGACAAATGTGGATGCTGTCCTGCCGCAGCCCCCTGTAGATGTGCCACTCAGGAAAGCCAAGACAAAGGAGGGCAAAGGTGAGATGAAGAATCTGGCGGGATTGTAGAGGTTGAGTGGTGTCAAGGCAATAGTTCTGACTTGCAGGCTTCTCTGTTCCCAGGACCCAATGCCCGGCGGAAGCCAAAGGCTAGTCCTCGTATTCCTGATATCAAGAAACCTAAAACAAAGAAGGTGGCACCTTTGAAAATCAAACTAGGAGGATTTGGTTCCAAGCGTAAAAGATCATCAGTAAGTGATGCTCCTTCCTTGCTTTCTGAGGAGGAGGAGGTGATGATGTGCTAGAAGTGCTGAGACGCATGTCTAATTGCTGCCCCTAGCATGCCTGCCTGAGTAGCATAGCTTTTTTTGTCTTGCCTACCTCAGAGTGAAGATGATGATCTGGATGTGGAGTCAGACTTCGATGATGCCAGCATCAACAGCTATTCCGTTTCAGATGGATCTACAAGCCGTAGTAGCCGCAGTCGCAAAAAACTCAAAGCTGGGAAAAAGAAAAAGAAAGGTATTGATGCTTGCTGTCAGTTGGAGATGGAAGTGCAGCTAAGTATGTAGAAAGATTAGAGGAATGTCTGTGCAGTATTTGGATATTTAATAGCATACTTGAAGGAGGAGAATTGTTCATGAAGGAAGAATCTGATATTTTTAATAAGGAAAAGGTTTTCAGGAGTTCTTTCTCACTTGGGTAGGGGAACAGAAACAGTGCTGAGTTTTCCTGGCCTCAACTACCCCTTTAATTTCATGGGTGGAAGGAGGCACAAAGGAGCTTGTTTTACTCCTGTTCAGCTTTTGCTCCCTGCCCTGTTTACTTACACAGATAGGACGAGAGTTCTGGATCTCTATATTACTACATAGGCTGTTGGGAGAGTACTGTCCCTTGCTGTAGGAAGCCTGTACCTGTATCTCATACTGTTGTAACTCCTCACCACCCTCTGCAGGTGAGGACGACTCCACAGTGGCTGTGGATGGCTATGAGACCGATCACCAGGACTACTGTGAGGTGTGCCAGCAGGGAGGAGAAATTATACTGTGTGATACCTGCCCTCGTGCATACCACATGGTTTGCTTGGACCCAGACATGGAGAAAGCCCCTGAGGGCAAATGGAGCTGCCCACACTGTGTGAGTACTGGATTCCCCCACACTGTGCAAGAGGTCATGGAGGGAAACGTCAAGTGAGTTGGGGCCACTCTTCTGCGGTAATAAAATAATTGCAAACGTGTGACTTCGGTTTTCTGATTTCCCTCTCCTATAGGAAAAAGAGGGCATTCAGTGGGAAGCAAAGGAGGATAACTCTGAAGGTGAGGAAATCCTGGAGGATGTTGTGGGGGATGCTGAGGAAGAGGATGACCACCATATGGAGTTCTGTAGAGTCTGCAAGGACGGAGGAGAGCTGCTGTGCTGTGATGCCTGTCCTTCATCCTATCACATCCACTGTCTGAATCCTCCGTTGCCAGAGATTCCCAACGGGGAGTGGCTGTGTCCTCGCTGCACTGTGAGTTTCTGTTAGTACCATTCTCCTATTGCCACAAGAGATGATCGATCTAATCCCTTTGGATCATCATATCTTCCTGGAAATGTTTAGTCCTCTGAAGACTCTGTCTTCTCTCACATTTTTATGAGCCAAACAGGTTTTTTGCACTGCAAGCTCTGTAATGCCAAGCCCTTTCTTAGTAGATGATTGGGAGAAATGTCACACTTTTCCAGGAAATTCTTGAAATTAAGTATTATAAATGGTGTTAGGTGTTTTCATCAAGTGATAAGGACTTTTAAGATGATGAACAAGAAAAGCTGCTTCAGGACATATCCCTATGCTGGGCCGATAGTTCTACAGCAAATACTTTCTGTACAAACTTTCATTGGAGTTGTGGTTGGAGAGACTACTGGGCTTGTCACTCCTAGCAATTACTGTATTAGGTGTAGAGTTTTCTGAATTGGTGTGGCCCTGGGGAGACAACTAAATTGAGATATTGAATTCAGTTTGGGGTTTGTCAGTCCTAGAAAAAAAGATGATCTGGAGAAAACTCAAAGATTCTGGAGAGAAGAAGATGAGAGCTTCCAAGTCCAAAAAGCAAATTCCATCTGTGTAGTAATCCTATAAGTAGGGAAGAAAACTGTGACTGTGGATATTTCTACTCCTCAGCATTTGTGTGTTAAAGTATGTACGCTCTGATGTGATAAGCTCTCTTTAACTTTTCAGTGCCCATCTTTGAAAGGAAAGGTGCAGAAGATCTTGATCTGGAAATGGGGTCAGCCGCCAGTGGGCCCCCCACCACCACGTCCACCTGATGCAGACCCTAATGCTCCTCCCCCTAAGCCTCTGGAGGGTCGGCCTGAAAGGCAGTTCTTTGTCAAATGGCAGGGGATGTCCTACTGGCACTGCTCTTGGGTGTCAGAGTTGCAGGTGAGTGGAGGACTCTGACTATATCATAAGGGTGGATAGTTGGGGGGCGGGGAGGAAGCACCTACTGACTGCTTCTGTCCTGATTCTAGCTGGAGCTGCACTGCCAGGTCATGTTTCGTAACTACCAACGCAAAAATGATATGGATGAGCCACCCTCAGGGGACTTCGGAGGGGAAGAAGAGAAAAGCCGAAAGAGAAAAAACAAGGACCCCAAATATGCTGAGATGGAGGAGCGCTTCTATCGATATGGGATCAAGCCTGAGTGGATGATGATCCATAGAATCCTTAATCATAGGTAGGGGAGGAAGCACAGAAGATTTTCAACAAAGACCTTAAGCAGGCCTGAGGGAGAGTGGATGAGCTAAATTGCAATATGACTGGGGGGAAGCAGTGGAAGTTCTTTTGTTGGTATGATGAACATTGTTCTTTTGTTTTTGTTGCTTCATTAAGGGATCCTGTCCTTCTCTCCCATGTCAGTGGATTGATGCAATGCTGTCATTTCACTGTGCTTAAGACTTACTGGTTTCTTCTGCAGTGTGGATAAGAAGGGGAATGTCCACTATTTGATTAAATGGAGAGACCTACCCTATGACCAGGCATCCTGGGAAAGTGAAGATGTGGACATCCAAGATTATGACCTCTACAAGCAAGGTTACTGGAATCACAGGTAAGAGAATTATCTAGAGGTTGTGTTCCTTTTCCTTCCCTCAAGAGTAAATACTGGAGTCTGTCAGCCCCTAGCACTGGCTGGATTAATATGTGGAGATATCAAAAAAGCATCATCTTGTTGCTGATTCCTTATTTCTTTGGGCAGGGACCTTGTGCCTCTCCCAGTTCATGAAGGCTCCAGCCCTGTTCTCTTGAGCCTATTTGAGTTGGGTCCTCCACCATCCTATTCTTGGCAGTAGTCTTCCCCTTGATCTGTTACAAAAGCCATTAAATTTGTGTTTTCTTGGGACTGTCTCTCATAGGGAGCTGATGAGAGGTGAAGAGGGCAGGCCTGGTAAGAAGTTAAAGAAAGTGAAGATGCGGAAACTTGAGAGGCCCCCTGAGACTCCCACAGTAGATGTAAGTTACTGTTAATTACTTAAGAGCCATCTGATATAGCTGCTTATTTTGGGGAGGAGGCAGGTAAACAGGAAACTGAAGAGTGACGAGCATATGGTTTAGAGTTTGTTCTCGGCCCAAAGAACAAATGGGTTATAAAGCCTTCGGACAAAGGCTCATCTTGTCCATGGGGTGAGATGAGTGAAAGAGTTTTACCAAAAAAAAAAAAAAAAAAGGCTTTTTGGTGGGTACCTTTAGCCATTTGGGAATTTTGTCTGGTGCTAGTCTCATTGTCATCTGTGAAGTCTCATCTGCAGAACGGAATAATGAGTGACTGAGAAAGGAGTCTTGGTAGCTGTCTAGCTAAGGACCTCAACTCTTCCTTCTTTCCACTGTAGCCAACAGTGAAATATGACCGGCAACCTGAGTACCTCGATGTAACAGGGGGGACCTTGCATCCCTACCAACTGGAAGGACTGAACTGGCTGCGCTTCTCTTGGGCCCAGGGCACAGATACAATCTTGGCTGATGAAATGGGTCTGGGAAAGACTGTGCAGACAGCTGTGTTCCTATATTCCTTATACAAAGAGGTGAGAGCTAGAAGATCACTACACAGGGAGATTCTGCCTGTGTTAGTAGTTGCATTCATCTAATGTTCTTCCTGACTCTATTCATAGGGCCACTCAAAGGGTCCCTTCTTGGTGAGTGCCCCACTGTCCACAATCATCAACTGGGAACGAGAATTTGAGATGTGGGCCCCAGATATGTATGTGGTGACCTATGTCGGCGACAAAGACAGCCGGGCCATTATCCGTGAGAATGAGTTCACTTTTGAGGATAATGCCATACGTGGGGGTAAAAAAGCATCCAGAATGAAGGTACAGAACTCTGCTGTAAAACAAGCCTGAACTGAGAGAAGAGATGCACTAGACTGACTTTCAGCAGCTGAGATTCAGATATTCTGATGTCCCTAGGAACTGATTATACTTGTAGTTTCCAAGGGGAAGTAACTGCAAATTGATGACTAGTGGGCATTTAGACTCCTGCTCTAGACTGTTTAAATACTCCTACTAGTCTGAACTAATTCTGTACTGGAAAAAGAGAGTTGTCTAAGGTAGTACTGACCATAGGCAAGTCCCTCTATATCTTCTGCTTGATCTGTGAAGTTGTGCATAATTTCTACAGCTCCAAGTTAATGTCAGATTTGCCATTGTATGAAAAAGACAAACATACTTTTTTTTATGAACTCTTTAATCTCCCTGAGGAGCTGGCTGACAGTGAGGCATACCTAGACATCTGAGAAACTGCACAGACAGGAAGAAAGAGCCCAATCTAGGTGGCTAGTTTTTGTAGAACTTTAGTTTTCCTAGTAAAAGCAAGATAGCAGCTGAAGCTTTTCCAGTGGCAGAAATAGATAGAACTCCTTTGCTTCCCTTAAAATTGAACTGCATTAAGTACTAATAGTAGTTTAAAGTTCCAGGATAAACTACTTACCAAAAAACTAAGACTTAAAGATAAGCCACTCTTCTCCAAATCGCATTTCCCTAACATGACTATGTTGCTTAGTTGTTAAACTTATCCGTTAAACTTATCTGTTAACAATATTTGGCAACTGTCCAGAAGTAGCAGGTACTGAGGAGGGGTGAGGAGACTTAGATGTGTTTAAGAGAGTAATGGGGGATTAAAAGGCTAGAATTGTTTGGGTAGCATTTTGAATCTTGTGACAGGAAACTGTGGGTGTGAAAAGTTTTTGATGTGCTGTTTGACCAGAGCTCATCAGAATAACTTGGTGGAGATATCCTGCAATCTACTCTGTCCTGGGGCATTCCTCTATCCCATTACCATGTTCATCCTTTTCCTTTGCAGAAGGAGGCTGCTGTGAAGTTCCACGTGCTTCTCACCTCCTATGAACTGATCACAATTGATATGGCCATACTCGGCTCTATTGACTGGGCCTGTCTCATTGTGGATGAAGCTCACAGGCTGAAGAACAATCAGTCTAAGGTACAGAGAAGCATTGACGGTTTATAGGCATGGCATGTGTTGCAGGGGGGAAATGTGGGCAGAAAGCGTTCAGAAGATTAGATAGCTGCTCCTAAGCACGTAAGTTTGTCTGCCAATTCTTAGTTGTTTGTTCAATAGTAAATTCGATGCATTAAAAAAGTCAACAGCCTTCATTTGGCAATTGATTATCATGGGCAACAGCTTCACTTTTATACGTATCACTGGTTAAAACAGCTTTCGGAGTGAATAGGCAATTGGTGTACACTGGAAAACAGAAGGACCTGGATGTTGTTGCTCTCAAATACAAGTTGGCTTCTCTGAAAGCAGATGATATATCTGCACCACCTCTATTCTGGAAAGGTGTACCATACTGAGTGTAAAACAAGCCACACAAGCACAAATACCTTGCTCTCTGCATTCATCTAGTTTTGTAGCAGAACTAATTAGGTATTATAGAAAAGGGAAAGGTAGGCAGAGGTGCTCAGAAATGCTGAGGTAGATGCTGAAAGGCTTATAGCTGATTTTATGACACTGCACCTTAACCAAACTTGTTTGAATTCAGTAGACTTGACTGTACTTTCTTAATCCAGCCCCTCCTTAAGCCCTTGTGCCTTAATTCTGGTATTGATTTGTCTGTCTTCAGCTGAGTTCTAGTGCTCAGTATGCTAAAAACAATTGTTATTGGAAATCTGGTTTTATAGGTTCTTGGAGACTGTGTAAAACAAAATTGCCTCTTTATTTCTCCGTGGTTTTTTGTTTTGTTTTTTTCTTTGTTTAAATGGCTTTAGCTTTTTTGATCTTGGCATGAGGCATCTTTCTGAGAAACAGCTGCGCTTGCAGTCCAGTTTCCAGATCTTTTATTATTGTAGGCACTAAGACTGAATGCTATTCTATGCTTAGCACTGAAATTATTGGAAGGAGTAATGAATGCTTACTATTAATATTCATTACTTGAAAGAAGATGTAAAGGCTCAAGGTTACACTATGACTAATAGTTGCAATTGGTTATCCACCAAGATCATTAAATCTACCTCTTTCTAGAGCGATTTCCTGTCCTGTAAAGACAGCTTCAGGTGTTTGTCTGTGAGATAGGTCAGACAATTCTTGACAGATTGCTTATCTACCAAACTTTTGTATATATAATTCATAACTGTCATATTTGATTCCGAAATGAGAATGTTTTTGACTATAACTATGTAGAAAGATAAAGCCCCATGAAGGCCACTAGAAGGATCCTTCTGGTGTGATAAGCAAAACATAACAGGTGTTGGATTTCCCTTTCAGTGTAGGGTTTTTTTTTGTTTGCCATCTAGTACAAGCTACTTCCATTAATTCTGACCTTATATCATGCTAAGTGTAAACTAAGCAAAGAAATGACAAAGCTCATAAATAAATTACTGCTTTATTATCAGTTTGTGCTGGTGAATATGGTACACTCATGCTTTTCAGTTCAGTACTTTAACTACTCACTACCTCTGTCTGGAATTACTTCATTGTTGTCAAAACCAGCACAAATTACCTTAAAAACACATTGGCAAACCCTTAGCTCTTTTTCTCCTCTGCTTGTTCAGAGCTCTGGAACACTGCCAGGACTGATATGAATAGGAAGAGTGACATAGCTATTTCTAGAATTCTCAAGGCAGAGTAGTTGTAAGAATGTGGAACATTAATTTAACAAGGAAAAAGTACATAGTATAGTAGTCTGGAAATGATTGGTGGTCTGAAAGAACTTGTATCTTAGAAGAGCAAAGGAAGCTTACCAGCACCTGATGGCTGTTAGCTAAAACATGACTGTAGCAAATCCTATGCAGAACAATGATCCAAACGGGATCAGTCTAGTGACTCTGACTGGAATGTGAACTACTTGGAGCTCTTGTCCAAACAGCTGATATGATCTAAATTGAACCCTAGCTTGGTGTCAACTTTTTTCTAGGAGAATTTTGTTTTTTAGACCTATGACTTAATAAGCTTTTGACATGTTTATGTATGTTTGGGTTTTTTCCCCTCACCATTTCTTCCCTGCTCTCTATTTCCCAGTTCTTCCGTGTGCTAAACGGTTACTCCCTCCAGCACAAGCTGCTGCTTACAGGAACACCCTTGCAGAACAACCTGGAAGAACTGTTCCACCTGCTGAACTTCCTGACGCCGGAGAGATTCCAGTATGTCTTGCAGGGCAAGTCAGCCTGCCTGTCTTGTCGCTCCTATCCCCTTCCTCTTTTTGGTTGTTTTTTTTCTCTCTTTTTCCTTTGTGGCTTTTGCTGAGTGTCTGTTTCTCTGCAGTAACTTGGAGGGCTTCCTAGAAGAGTTTGCAGATATTGCCAAGGAAGATCAGATCAAGAAGCTGCATGATATGCTGGGCCCACACATGCTGAGGCGTCTCAAAGCTGATGTTTTCAAGAATATGCCATCTAAGACAGAACTCATTGTCAGAGTGGAGTTGAGCCCCATGCAGAAGTGAGTGTGAGGATGAAGAGTGCACCTGCTGTTGAACTACTATTGCTCTGTTCTGCTGTTTCAAAGAGGATGCTGAAACAGCCTTATCCTCGCTATAGGGCTTTCCACACAGTGGATAGGAGGAAGATTTCCTGCTGCCACTATAGCAGAGGGAGGACTAATCCTGTGCTGTGATGTAAGGGATAAAGAGATAGTGAATGCCACTGGCAGAGCCTAGGTAGCTGGCAGGTAATGCCAGCAGCTGTGCAGAGTCTAGCAAGAGAGTATGTTAGTCATTCTCATGAGGAGTGTCTGAGGTTTTTTCTTTTTTTTTTTTTTTCCTTTTTTCTCTTTTCAGGAAATACTATAAATACATTTTGACAAGGAACTTTGAGGCACTGAATGCGCGGGGTGGTGGTAACCAAGTCTCCTTGCTCAACGTTGTTATGGATCTGAAGAAGTGCTGTAACCACCCCTACCTGTTTCCTGTGGCTGCTATGGTACATCCAGTCACTTACTCTGTATCAGCAAATTCCCTGCTGGCTGTTATCAAGGAGCCAGTTAGCTCCCTAGTGAAGCATGGAGGGGTTCCCCTCCCTCTCTCTGCTTCAATATTTTTTCATCCTGACTTTATGAAGACCCAACATGCTGGAAGGTCTTTCCTTTTCCAGTATCTTTGTATGACAGGTAGGAGCTGTCTTGTGACTCATGCAAGATGGTGAAGACAGTAAGAGTAGGGACTAAGTCAATAAAAAAGGAGGGCATCTCAGAGTCAACTTGCAAAAGCAGCACAGGGTAGCACTGATCTTTCATATAAGTAGTGCTGCACATTGTGGTTGCGCCAAGCTAAATGAGCAGAAGTGAGTCAGCATCTGATGAACACAGCTAGGGACTAAGACCAAGCTGCATCCCTTCAAGCTGTTCTCTTCCCCCACTCCTTACTTCCTTTCTTTTTTCTTCTCAGGAAGCTCCAAAAATGCCAAATGGCATGTATGATGGTAGTGCTCTTATTAGAGCCTCTGGAAAGCTGTTGTTGCTCCAAAAGATGTTAAAGAACCTTAAAGAAGGAGGTCACAGGGTGCTCATATTCTCTCAGGTATATGGGGAAAAGCCTTAAGGCTGGGAATTCTTTTTTCTGAGAAAGAAGCTGCTGATCTGGTATCCCCTTGTCCCTCACTCTCTTGCGGTGGTGTTTTTCTGATGTGCAGATGACTAAAATGTTGGACCTTCTAGAAGACTTTCTAGAACATGAAGGGTACAAATATGAGCGGATTGATGGAGGAATCACAGGGAACATGCGTCAGGAGGCTATAGATCGCTTCAATGGTATGGAGTCTCCTATGTTCTTAGCAAAATAAAAACTATTGCCTTAATATGTACTTAGTAGGCAACATGGGATTGTTGTGGCCCAAGTCTTCTAATGCTTTCCTGGAATCTTAAATTAGTAGTGGTTCCCTCTCAGGTGATGTGGGTCAGATACAAATCCTTGTTTGAGTAATGCACTCTCCCTTGATTATTTTTGTTCTCTCCTTTTATCTAAGCTCCTGGTGCTCAGCAGTTCTGCTTTCTGCTTTCAACTCGAGCTGGGGGTCTTGGTATTAACTTGGCCACAGCAGATACTGTGATTATCTATGATTCAGACTGGAACCCCCACAATGATATCCAGGTGAGTCTAAATGAGACCACTCACTATGGAGTAATCCTGAGGAAGAAGGGAAATGAAATCATCAGGAGGAGTGAAGGAATGTGAGACTTCCCCTCTAGAAACATGCAAAATTAGAGCAGTGAGGATGGGTAGAGATGGGAAGTGAAATAGAAGAGGGTTCTTCCAGGGCCCAGCCTTTGCTAATGTTAAAAGCCAACATGAAGGCAACTGGGAAACTTGTGGAGGTAGGTGGGGTGTATCAGACTGACTTGTGTAGCTCTAGACTCTTCTGAGCACATCTCTTTTCTAGGCCTTCAGTCGTGCACACAGAATTGGACAGAACAAGAAAGTGATGATATACCGCTTTGTGACAAGGGCCTCAGTGGAGGAGCGTATCACTCAGGTGGCCAAGAAGAAAATGATGCTAACTCATCTGGTAGTGAGACCAGGGTTGGGCTCCAAGACAGGCTCCATGTCAAAACAGGAACTTGATGACATTCTCAAATTTGGCACTGAAGAGCTCTTCAAGGATGAGGCTACTGAGGGGGGTGAGTGCCTGGGAGTAGAACTGAAGGAGGTGGGGAGGTTTCGCTCCTTATTTAGGGAGTGGCTGTAGGCACAGTGCTGATTATAGCTCTACAGAGAGGTCTAGGGCAGCATTCCCTTTCCTAGTTCTTTGAGATCCACAGCAACTGTGCCTGTGCTCTTTCCTCAGGGGATAACAAAGAAGGTGAGGACAGCAGTGTCATCCATTATGATGACAAAGCAATTGAGCGTCTGCTGGATCGGAACCAGGATGAAACAGAAGATACAGAACTTCAGGGCATGAATGAGTATCTCAGCTCCTTCAAGGTGGCCCAGTATGTTGTTCGTGAAGAGGAGATGGGGGTGAGTATGAGATGGATGTCAGCTAGTATCTTCTGCTGAATGATGCAGGATCAATTAAGCAGATTGAGCTATGAATGAGGCAGGATCAATTAATCAGATTGTGCTCTGATGCTCTTAAGGGCAAGCAGGCATATATCTGCTCAGACAGGTTGGGATTTGGAGCATAGGGCTCTAAATCTGTTACTTCTCTGGCAGGAGGAAGAGGAGGTTGAACGGGAGATCATTAAGCAGGAGGAGTCAGTGGATCCTGATTACTGGGAGAAACTGCTGCGTCACCATTATGAACAGCAACAGGAGGATCTGGCCAGGAATCTGGGCAAGGGCAAACGTATTCGCAAGCAAGTTAACTACAATGATGGGTCACAGGAGGATAGAGGTACAAATCCACAGGAACCTGAGGGAAAAATGGGTGTAAGTATATGTTGCTGGGAAGTAACGGAGTAGCGTCTCAGGCTCACGTGCTGTTTTTCTTTCAGACTGGCAGGATGACCAGTCAGATAATCAGTCAGACTATTCAGTTGCTTCTGAAGAAGGAGACGAGGACTTTGATGAGAGGTCTGAAGGTAAGCTCTGGTGAAGCCAGAGTTCCTGGGTCACTTCCTCTGTGGGAACAGCTGGGACTTGATTTGGGTGATTTATACACTTTGTGGTGCTGTTCTGCAAGGGAAATATTCACACAACAATATGCTGTGCATTGTCTCTCCTCCTTAGCTGCATTTCTCTCTTCAGCAGCTCGTCGGCCTAGCCGCAAAGGCCTGAGAAATGATAAGGATAAGCCTCTGCCTCCCTTACTTGCCCGTGTGGGAGGGAACATTGAGGTAAGTAGTACCAGGATAGGTGTTTACATCCTAGCTGCTTCTGTATGGCTCTTGCGGTATCTTGTCTGTTGTCTTCATTCTAGGTCTTGGGTTTCAATGCCCGCCAGCGGAAAGCCTTCCTCAATGCTATCATGCGCTATGGAATGCCACCTCAGGATGCCTTCACCACTCAGTGGCTTGTTCGGGACCTCCGTGGCAAGTCAGAGAAAGAGTTCAAGTGAGTCTGCATTAGGCAGGGATGGAAGACGGGCAACATCTAGTCCCTTTGGGGAAGAATGAGAATTGGGCCTTTTCTGGCGTTTCCTTAGAGTCTACATTTCTGTAATGCATTAGTTGATTCTTTGTAGGGGAATGAAGTATAAGCTGGGAGAGATTAAGGGGTTGTTCCTACTTCTCTTCCTTGGACTTGACTCATCAGTTAGCAGAAACAAATGCTTTTAGAGGAGTAGCATGGTCATGCAAGCATTTAATGAGTACTCTCTCGGAGTCCTTTTTAGGGTTATGGTTGTGTCTGGCTCAAGACTGAGTCAGCTGCGTGTCCCTTATGTATGTAGTAATTCTTTCAGGACACTCTCCCTTGAAGGAGCCTGGAACCCCAGAACTTGTGTTACTATGGGTTAGGAGTCTCAGGGTGATTTCCCTTATGATAACGTACATCTCCAGCTAATCCAGTTTATAGTCTAATTGCTTGTCTCTTAACTGCTCCAGGGCCTATGTCTCACTCTTCATGCGCCATTTATGTGAACCTGGAGCTGATGGTGCAGAGACCTTTGCAGATGGGGTCCCACGGGAAGGTCTTTCTCGACAGCATGTCCTTACTCGAATTGGGGTCATGTCACTTATACGCAAAAAGGTAGGTGTCTAGCAGAGCAACGTAGCCTTCACTCTCCATGCAACTTGTAGTTGCTAGGGTCCTGAGTTAGCGAGTTACCTCTCCTTTCACACCTACTTTTGTTGTGTGCTGAGTGGGTCTGACTTTTCTGGTTTGAGGACAAGCTTTGTATGACTCCTCCAACGCTACGTCTTTCTCTTCCTCTCGTGCAGGTGCAGGAATTTGAGCATGTGAATGGCCGTTGGAGTATGCCAGAACTGGCAGAGATAGAGGAGAACAAGAAACTTTCACAGCCAAGCTCACCCTCTCCCAAAACTCCAACTCCTTCGACACCAGGGGACACACAGCCAAATACGCCTGCCCCTGTCCCTCCACCTGGTGAGAGCTCCCCTCTTGTACAGTCCTGCGTCCTGACCTCATCCTGGCTGTTCCCCTCACCGGACCTGTGGTGGTGGGGTCTGGGGGTGGACGCAGATCAACTTACCTCTCGTGTTAGGAGGGCTGCCAAAGACATGCGCGAGCCCTTAAAGGCAAGAGAGGACACTAGCTTTCCTTGGATGAGCTGTCATCAGCGAGATGAGAAGCCCAGCGTTTGTAGTGGGCAGGAAACAGGGGGGTCGTCATCTTGAGTTACATTAGTCCCATTTTGATGAGCCTAATCTCTGGTAGCGAAGGAGATGTGAGCTTGGTAACAGTGAGGGGAAGACCTTACTGATGGCTTCACTTTTTTTTTTTCTTTTTTCCCTCTGCTGTGATGGGGAATACACAGAAGAAGGAGTAAAAGTAGAAGAAGGAGCCAGTGCTAAGGAGCAAGGAGAGTCATCTGAAACAGAGAAAGAGCTTAGTGCCTCTGCTATTGAAACAGAGGTCCCTATGGAGGTGAGTGTTGGATTGCTTGTTTGCCTCACACAATTGCAAATGTCTCTACTTTTGTACCTCTTCTACGTCATTTGGCTGCTTAGACAGAGGTGAGTTCTTGGAATGATATTTAAAGATAATTCTGAGGTCCTCAGAATTGGCCTGACAGTTTTGTGCATCTTTGCTTTCCAAACTGCTGTGGTTGTCTTCCATTTCCATGCACTGCTTTACCTCACTTCTCATTGATTTCTGTCCTCAGCAGTGTTCCCAGCCTGCGGAGACACTGCCACAGGAAGCAAAATCCCCAGTTAACCCTACAGAAGCAGATGAAAAAAAAGTAGAGGAACCGGAGCTGAAGGAAAGACCAGATGAACCAATGGAAGTAGAAAGCAAAGGTATCTCTAGGGATGTTGTTTAATACCTTGAACAGCAATAACCACCCCCACCGCCCTGACATTATTTTCCTAAAGCTGCAGCTTCTTTGTGTCAGCACTTCATCCTAAAGAAACAGGCTTAAATGTGGACAATCAGTGGGGCTACTGCAGGGCTTTGAACAGGGAGCTAGGGAACAGTATTAGGTTTCACAGGCTGAAGAACAAAACCTTGGACTTGCCATGTTCCCCTTCTCTCCTGCAGCTGATGTGGAGAAAGTGGAAGACAGAACACCTATTGAGAATCCTCCTGAACCTCCTATAATCACTCTGGATGAGAAAGGTGAGTCATGTTAACTCCATTCTCTTCCTTAACCCCAGTCCTTCAAGGGTTCCTTGTGGGTCCAACTTGCCCTGGTATCTGCTATGTACTTTCTAATTTCCTGTGTGTACAGATGAGAAAAAGGATGATGATAAGAGAGATGTGGTGATGCTGCAGAACGGAGAGATGCTGAAAGAGTCAGTAGATGAAAGGCACAAGAAGGCAGTAAAGCAGCGCTTCATGTTCAACATAGCAGATGGTGGCTTCACTGGTATGAGAAATCTTTGTGTGCTTGAACTTGTTTATATGCCCCTGCTTGTGATTGTGAAACAACTTTCAACTGTTCCGGTGTCTCTTGCCTTTCCAGAACTACACTCCCTGTGGCAGAATGAAGAGCGGGCAGCAACTGTCACCAAGAAGACCTATGAGATTTGGCATCGGCGTCATGACTACTGGCTCCTTGCTGGGATTATCAAGTATCCTTACCTTGATGGACCAGGTCTCTCCCCTTGTACATGAACTGTCACGGTGAAGGTGACTGTCCTGGGTCTGACTGGAGTACATTAAGTGAGAGAGTGCTTGATCCCCTTTCACAAGAGTGAAAGTGATGGTGGGAGGAGGAGTTTCCTGCCAGCATAGTTTAGACTTAGCAGGACATAGTTCTCATTCCTTTTCCTTGGCTCCTGTTCCTCCCCTCTCTGTACCCCCTTTCCCCACCCCCTCTTGAGAACTGTATCTGCCTGGGCTGTGTATTCCCTTGTTCTCACTGCCTTTGTTTGCCTGAGCTCATCCCATCTCAGTCATGGCTATGCCCGTTGGCAGGATATTCAGAATGATCCACGTTACGCCATCCTCAATGAACCCTTCAAGGGTGAGATGAACCGGGGTAACTTCCTGGAAATAAAGAATAAGTTCTTGGCAAGGAGATTTAAGGTAAGGATTTCTCTTCAGTGTGATACGTGCCTTTTAGCCAGCTGGACTTATCTGTCAGGATCATGTAGTAACTCCATGATAGGAGCTCCCTTTACTCTAGAAATGGTATTGGGGAGCTTGGTTCAGTGCTCTCCCCCCAAATGCTTATTGAAAAAACTGGTATGCAGGAGGCTTAAGGTTGAAGTGGCTGTTTCCATCACAGTTTCTGCTTGGTGTGCTACAACCCACTCAGTGTGCCTAAGCACAACTTTGAAATACTGTACAGATTGCTGAAAGGGTTGCCTTCAGTCTCTGCCCCTACCTTTTGGGGAGTGACCATAGTGTAGTTCTGGAAATGATTTAAGACCAACCCAAATAAAGACCATGTAGTTCATAGAGTCATAGACTGGTTTGGGTTGGAAAGAACCTCAAAGATCATACAGTTCCAACCCCCCTGTCATGGGCAGGGACACTCTCCACTAGACCAGGTTGCCCAAAGCCCCATCCAACCTGGCCTTGAACACTTCCAGGGATGGGGCATCCACAGCTTCTCTGGGCAACCTGTTCCAGTTCTCTGTCTTGGGGCAAAACATTGAATTAATGTAGTCTGGCTGATCAGTCCTGCACTAACAGGAATCAAAGTGATTTCTCCAAATGTCCCTGACATGCTTAACAGTTTTTAGACTCTTCCTGGATACTTCTCAGATGGGTTCAAAGAGAAAGCTCTATCCCTTTTGCTCCATAAAGAAAGAGTAAAATAGCAAACAAGTTGGTCTTTGGAAAGAAGCAGGAGGAATGAGAATCCTAGAGGGCTTAAGTTAGTCTTCTGTTAAATCAGATGTAGCCTGGTTTTCTCATCTACCTGGCCTAGTGTAATGGAGACCTTAATTGTATGGCGCTCTTTAGACTTTGCTCACTATAAACAGAAGCTGGTGAAAGGAGGCTCAGCTGCAGAATTGCACCTCATGAGATAGTGGAGAACTGGATCAGGAGACACTGGGGTGCAAACAGGCTGCTTTTCAGGCAGCTGCTGAAACACTTTCTCATTGCTGGTCTACCTATAGCTCCTGGAGCAAGCACTGGTGATCGAGGAGCAGTTGCGGCGAGCTGCCTATCTGAACATGTCAGAAGACCCATCTCATCCATCTATGGCTCTGAACACACGTTTCGCAGAGGTGGAATGCCTGGCTGAGAGCCACCAGCACCTATCCAAGGAGTCAATGGCGGGGAACAAACCAGCCAATGCTGTGCTGCACAAAGGTAATGCAGTGTGTTAAACAAGGGTGGGACAGGTATTTAGCATCACTGTCCCTTCTGCTCTCTTCCCTGTGGGGCATTCCTTTCCCCTCTGAACAGATGTCCCTTTCTCTCCCAGTTCTGAAGCAGCTGGAGGAGCTTTTGAGTGACATGAAGGCAGATGTGACTCGTCTGCCTGCCACCATTGCCCGTATCCCACCTGTGGCAGTGCGCCTCCAGATGTCAGAGCGCAACATCCTCAGCCGGCTGGCCAACCGCAGCAGTGAGCCCCCTCCACCGCCGCCTCCCCAACAAGTACGTACCTTCTCTGGTCAGTAAGCAGCGTTACCTAGGGGAGAGTGGGAGGCTCCATGGGGAAACCACCCTGCTTACTAGGGTCTGTTGGCCAGCATTGAGTCTCAGATCATCTTCTCTTGCCCCACAGGTGGCCCAGCAGCAGTGACTCCCTGGCCCAGTGCTGGTGACCTTTCGGCCAAGCTGAAGTGACCCCCCCCACCCCACCCCTTCACACTCTACCCCTCTGCCTGACATTCCTGACTGGGTGCTGTTTCCCTCCATGGAAGCTGCTGCACAGGTCTCTGGGAGGAGAAGAAACTCCTTCCTCTGCAGCCAGCCCGTTGGAGCAAGGAGTGTGCTTAGGAGAGAGGGGGATGTATGATGGACTTTGTATATAGTGACTGGAGGCCATAGCGCCATGTCTGTTACACGGAGAACCTGGCTGCATTGCTCGCTGCCTCTGCCTGGAATTCCAGTTTTTGTTTTTAATTTTATTTTGAGTTTGTTTACTGAGATGAGTGTACAGGCGAGACCAAGCAAAAGCCAGGAAAGAGACAAAGCTACCTCCATCAAGATCCTTTTTAATACAAAAACTGACCGGACTTGTCCACTAATAAGCAGCTTGAAGACAAAAACAAAACAACCACCACACAAACCCAACCCAACAACAAAAAAAAAATCAAAAAAACAGAGCAAAACCTTGGTAAAACTGAAAAATAAAGTTTCCTTGTATTTTATGTTGTTGCCTCTATTTACCTTTTCCAAGTGTGGCAGTGATCCATCATTTTCCTGTATTATTCCTAATGTCCTTTTTCCTGTATCAGAGCAGGTTTTTGGGGTATCCTACTCTTGCTTCCTCCTTGCATTTCCACTCGTCCCCTTCTCTCCTGCCTGCTTTTGTTAATGTCGACTGCGGCCACCCAAGCCCCTCAGGGAGGCTGGAGTCGTGTGGTGCCTGTACCTGCCAGCCGGCGGACGCGGGGGCCCGGGGCTGCAGCCCCCGCTGGGGGGAGCCAGGAGCCCGGCCGCTTCCCCCTCCGCCGCCGCTTGCGGCAGGGACCCCTCGGCTTGTCTCCCCGTTCTGCCGGCCCCCGACGAGGTGCTGCCTGCAGTCCCCGGGAGCCGGAGCAACAACCGACCTGCTGCCGCCGGGCGGCCGGAAACGCCTCATCGCGGAGGCTCCGCGCGTCCCCATGACGTGACAGGCTGGGCGTATGACGTTGCCGGCCGAGCCACTCAGCGAGCAGGAGCGGCGGTATTAACCAATGGGTAAGGGAGGGGGCGGAGCCGAGGCCGGGCGCATGCGCCGGCGCGCAGCGGCGGGGAGGTGTGCACGTGTGGCGGCGGGCCCGGTGCCGCCGGAGGCTGCCGCGGCGCCATGGGGCGGAAGCTGGACCCCACCAGGAAGGAGAAGCGCGGCCCCGGGCGCAAGGCCCGCAAGCAGCGGGGGGCCGAGGTGGAGCTGGCCCGCTTCCTACCGCCAGGTAAGTCCGGCCCGGTGCCGCCTCGCGGTGCCCGGTGCCGCCAGTGCGGGCTGCCTGACGGCCGCGTGTCTTTCCGCAGAGCCAGAGACCGGCAAGAAGAAGCTCTCCAGCCACGGGCGGAAGAGGTGAGGGTGGCGGCGCGGGGAGGGGGGACGCAGGGATGGCCGGGCCCGGGCTGACCGCCGCTTCCCCTCCCGGTCCAGGGCTGCGAAGAGGCGACTGGGAGCGGGCAGCGCCCCGGCGGGGAGGAGGCCGCTCGGAGGAGGAGGAGGGCGGGAGCCGGCAGGTGAGTGCTGGGCGGGGGTCAGGGTTTGGGGCTGGCTGTCACCCTGCCCTGCTGCCTCCCGGGGCGCCCCTCTGCCGCTGTCCGGCTTCTTTTTTGTGGCGTGGAACAAGCCGAATTTTGTTATTTTAAACGAGTCTTTCCTGATTTCTGGTCCCTGCCGTGCCAGGCAGTAGCGCTGTGTGAATCAGTAAAAGGTCTGTTCCAGGTATTAAAGCTCCTTCTGACTTATTCTGCCCTCACAGCAAGGTTCTCGCAGGCAGGTTGGGTAGCTGAGGCTTCTGAGCTTGCTGTGTTACTCCCTGCAGCACCTAGGAAGCTGTCATGGTAGGAAGAAGGAAGGATAAACAAAGATTTGGGATGGAGGGTACCATAACATGTCAGTGCAAACACTGTAAGAGCTTTGTAGATGTGTTTTTCTTTGCTAATTCTAGTTAGATCTCTTTAAAGTTTCTTTAGAGGAGAGGTGAGAATATGCCCTTGTTTATGAATGAGAAAACAGATGTGGAGAGCAAGCAGTCCCTTCTCTTAGATAGGCAGCTCAGGACTAGGATGGAGGCCTCTTTTGTGTAACAACTGAAAAAAACAGGGCAGCTGCTTTTGAGAATAACACCTAACTTTTAACTGCTTCTTCTGCCTGTAGCTGAAGAGCAGGTATCCCTGAAGAAGGAGAAACGTGCCGTTAAGGCAGCAGGACAAGTCCCTCGTGGCCAGTCTGGCTTCAGTGATGGCAATTCAAAATGGCTGACTCCAGCCAAAGCCAAGAAAATCCAATCTAAAGGAAACAATGTGGAGTTATCCAGCGACGGTGAGGTGGAAGAAGGCAGCTGGGAGATGGAGGAGGAGGATGGGAGCAGTGAGGAGATGGTAGATGATTATGGTGCCTCATCATCGGAGGAAGAAGAGGTAGGAGCTTTTTGCCCTTAATTATGCAAGAAATACTTGATTTTGCTGGCTGAAAGGACCCATCAGGCCCGGGGAAAAAGGGTGACGTTACTGGAGGGTGGATGGTGAGGTGATAGAGAGCTTTCCCCTTCTTCCCTTCATGAGAACAATTTCAAGTTTAGCAACTGATCCCAGCATAACATTCAGTGCTTTTGTTTGTTGTCCTTTTTAAACGGAGTAGATACATTTCACAGGTGGCGGGGAGCGAGGGGGCACTTAGGGATATTGTTTAATTAATCTTTTCTCTATGTTTAGTTGCTGCCTATTGAAAAAGCTGCCCTGAAGCAAAAGCCTGACAGGTAAGGATTTGAGAACTTCGCCAGTCTACAGAGTCTTTTCTGGTTAGATGGGGAGCCTGTGTTGCTTGTTCTTCTGTTCTCTCTGCCATCTAAGAGATGGCTGTGTAAAATGTCCATCCTGTTCTTTGTGCTTAGGGGAGACCTCAGTGAAGATGACAGTGAAGAAGAAGAGGAGGAGGAGGAGGCGGCGGTGGCACCAGAGGAGGCAAGCAGACAGAAAATGGGACAGAAAGAAGAAGAGGGCACAGATCTGCAGCTCAACCTGGATATAGACGAAGAATTTAAACTGCCAACTAACGAACAGATTGAGAGAGAGGATATCCTTTTTTATCTATGACATCCATAAGCCTTGTGCGTGCAGCAGCATGGGGCCTGGATACAACCAAAGAGCTTCATTTGGGTTTTATCGCAAGTATTGCTTAGCAAGAGCGTTTTGTGCATGACAAGGTATTTTTAGATGAGCTGCCCTAATAGATAGTGACACTGCACTGCTGTACAGTACAGTTAGGAAATCTGTTACACCCTGTATGGAGCTCCGAGCCTGCCCCGATTTCCTTTCTAGTTCTAAATGCATGTGGATGTTTTATCACATAGTTCATTCCTCTGTACCCTGATTTTCCTGGCAGGTGTTTGTCTAACCTGTTCCTAGAGTCTCTGATGACAATGATTCCAGCATCTGAAATGCTTGCTCTTGGGCTTTAGTGATTTTAATTTCCTGCTTCCCAGTACAATTTAATCCTGCCTCTTCTCATTTTTCTCTGTACCCTTTAATTGCCTGTGGGGAACTTCTAGTCTCCTTTCTGATACAGGTAATGTTTGCAGTATTGAAAGACAATTTTTGTTGTCATCTTTTCCCCATTATTTTTCTGTTTATGTAAAGTAACTAACCAAACTCTTTTAAATACCTTGTAGTTCCTGCCTTGTGAACTTTTTCATCAGGTTCATCCTTTGAATCCCCCCTCTGCTGAGCTCTGATGAAAGCATACTCCAGTGAGGCCTTCCTGGGGGGGGAGAAGGAGGGTCCTGTTGTGATGCAGGGGTCCTGCGTGACCGGTTGTGCTTGTAAAGAGCCTGTGTGCAGGTTTCTTGGCTGTTTATGATTCCTTAATGGTCTTTCTACCTGCTGAGCCACCTGACCTGCACGTCATTCACCAGCGCATCAAGGGCAACATGGAGGTGCTGCAGGACTTTGTGGTGAAGCGGGAGGAAGGACGCACGCGACAGGAGTACCTCGCATTGTTGCGCCGGGACATGGCTGCCTACTATTCCTACAGCGACTTCTTGCTCATGAAGCTCATGGACATCTTCCCGCTCCCTGAGGTAGGATCCTGCCCATATATTTGCTGACTGATGAGGATTTGGCTGCCTCCTCAGGTCTTTGTTTTTATCTCTGTTCTCTGTCCCTTCTTTCATCAAGCTGATAAACTTCCTGGAAGCCAATGAGGTTCCCCGCCCTGTGACCATTCGCACCAACACACTCAAGACACGGCGACGGGACCTGGCGCAGGTAGGCGGGACCCTGTGGTTGTCTCCTGTGCTGTCTGTCACACGGGGTGGTGTCTCAGTCCTGTCTCTTTGTCTTGCAGGCTCTAATCAACCGTGGCGTGAATCTTGACCCCTTGGGGAAGTGGTCAAAAACGGGACTTGTTATTTATGACTCTTCTGTGCCTATCGGTGAGATCACCCTTCCTGTCATAGAGCTCAGCTGACCTTCTCTGGGCTCTGTTTCGTTCATGTGCCATCTTCTTCTGCCTTCCTTGCCCAGGTGCCACCCCTGAGTATCTGGCTGGACACTACATGCTGCAAGGAGCCTCCAGTCTCCTTCCTGTCATGGCTCTGGCTCCACAGGAGAACGAACGTATCCTGGATATGTGCTGTGCTCCAGGAGGCAAGACCAGCTACATAGGTACCACCCTGGAGCCTTGGGTGGGAGGCTTGGGAGGGATGCTCTGTGAAGTGATAAGGTTTTCACTGCTCTATACAGAAAGGGGGAACAGAGTGGGACTGAATTTGGGGAAAGGAGGGGCGTGACTGTCCCTATGGGCAAAAGCACAGCAGGTTTTCAGCCCCTTGCTGATGCGTTTTGCCCTCTGGCAGCTCAGCTTATGAAGAATACGGGTATGATCTTGGCCAATGACAGCAATGCTGAGCGGCTACATAGTGTGGTGGGGAACTTGCATCGGCTGGGAGTCACCAACGCCGTAGTGAGTAACTGCGATGGACGCCAGTTCCCCAAGGTATGTTTCTGCCTGCTTTGAGGTGTCCTTACCATGCTTACCTAGAGCTGCTGCGCTGTCCCTACAGTAAAGCTGTGTTCTCCGAAGCCGCTTGTCACAGGAGGATGAGCAGAGCTGCTGGGGAGTGTTTGTTATTTGGTATGGAGATGGGAAGGTCAACAGGGAGGAGCGAGAGATTTCTGCCTTCCCAGTCTTCTGGTTCCCCTGCTGGTCTCAGTCTTGTTCTGAGTCCCCACCTGTGAGCGTAACTCCAGATGTACATCTACCTGTAGGTGCTGGGAGGGTTCGACCGTGTCTTGCTTGATGCTCCTTGTAGCGGAACAGGTGTCATTTCCAAGGATCCTGCTGTCAAAACCAACAAGGTGAGTGACCAGTGGAAACACAAGATGGGGACTTGGGTATGAGTTGTGAGAGGAGGGACTTCGGGGCAGCTTCATTCTTGAGAGATGTCTGCAGTATGGATATTGGGTTGGGTTTTGTTTTTTTTTTTCCGTCTCTTTCCTATTCTGCTTGTTGTACCAGAGCTACGTTTTTTGAGGTTAGTTCTACAGAAGAGTCCAGAATCCTGTATATCTCATGTGCTTTGCTCTCCTGTCATCCCTTCATCCACAATAGCAGCCTGGGGTGCTTCCCTGTGCCACTAGCATCCTAACCTGTTTTTTTTCTTTCAGGATGAGAAAGACATCCTGCGCTGTGCTCACCTGCAGAAGGAGCTGATTCTCAGTGCTATAGATTCAGTCAATGCTGCCTCAGAGACAGGGGGCTACATTGTCTACTGCACTTGCTCCATCATGGTAGGTCCCCTTTGTGCTCTGCTGTGGTCATCACCTACTCAGGGGACTGGTGAGACTTGGATCCTAATGCTTAGTCTCTGGCAGGTGGAGGAGAACGAGTGGGTTGTGGATTATGCCCTGAAGAAACGTAACGTTCGTTTGGTGGCCACAGGCCTGGACTTTGGCAAGGAAGGCTTCACCAGGTGTGTGCCAGGTCACAAGCTGCACAGGTGACTGTTCCTTCGTGGCCATGTTTGAGCAGAGGCATTCTATCACTTTTTACCCCACTTCTTCGTCCAGGTTCAAGGACCGTCGCTTCCACCCCTCCCTCAAGTCTACACGGCGTTTCTATCCCCACACGCACAACATGGATGGATTCTTCATTGCCAAGTTCAAGAAATTCTCTAATGCCATCCCCCAGGCACAGAAAGGTAACCTAGTACTGGAGCTTTGCTGAGCTGTCTGGGCCTGCTCTCACGGGCTGCTTCCCCTGCAGAACCCATGTGTAGGTTCATCTTATAGCCCCTTTCTCTCATTTCAGATGAAGAACCTGCTGTGGAAGCAGCAAGTCCGTCTACTGTCCCCGATACCATCATGGAGCCTCAGCCAAAAAAGAAGAAACTTGAGGGATCAAAAGTTGACAGAGAGCAGAAGCGGCCACAGCCTGCTTTGAAGAAGAGACATTCATTGCAGGCACAGAGACAACCCTTGAAGGCTGGCCGGCCTTCTACCAAAAGGATGCGTCCTCAAGGCCCTACCAGGAAGAAGCACAGAGTGAAATTAAATGGACAGTGAGAGGAACTGCTTCCCAGGCGTTGGTCCCCTCCTTGGAGAGGAGAGGCTGGGGACTGCTGCAGCTACGCATGTACCACCTTGTCTTTCCCGCTCTCTGCAGCGCTGAGCACCTGCGACAGCTCTAGCCCCATTTGCTCCTTTCCCTCCTCTGCATCAAGGACTGATACACTGACCCATTAAAAGTTTTATACTCTTGCTCAAGTCTTGTCCTTTACCCTTAAACACGGAATACAGAATTCTGTCACATCTTCTTACTCCTCTGCAACAAAAACCCCTTCCGCTCCCATCTGATTGATGCTCTGGTATTCCTGGTATCTGTTCTTACACTCTGCAGTGTGGATTTTTGTGAAGAAGCAGTGGGAGGTGAAATCCTAGCTGCCTGGATGAAGGTTGTATTGCAGAGTGCTTTGTCAGGGCAGGGCTCCTGTGCTCGTCCGGTTCACAGTTGTGATTGTTCCCAGTTCACCCTTGCACTGGTCTCCAGCAGTCTCTTGGTTCTTGGCCTCCCAGACTGCAGCAGGGATTGCTGCTGGTCCTGGAGCCATAGAATCGTGTTCGTTCTTTTTGCCTTTTTGTTCACTTAGAGGTGGTTGCTTCTCCTTGAGACATAACAAGCAGTGGTCTGAGCTGTTTATAAACATCAGCCCAGGTCTCTTTCCCTTGTCAGTGTGAGTTCATACTCTCTTCTTTTGTTCTGCTCTCCAGGGGATAAATATTTTTCTAGAGACAATTTATTAATAAGCTTTCTACCAAGCATGCTCTGGTTTCTGTTCCACCACAGCATGCATGGAGTTGGGTGTGTAACAGACCTGAGGCGTAACTCTCGTTTCTGTAATTGTCTTGCTAGCTCGGCTTTGCCTTGATTTGTTTTCATAGAATCAGAGAATGGCCTGGGTTGGAAGGGACCTCAAAGACCATCTACTTCCACCCCCCCTGCCATGGGCAGGGACACCTTCCACTAGACCAGGTTGCCCAAAGCCCCATCTAATTTGGCCTTAAACACTTCCAGGGATGTGGCTGCCACAGCTTCTCTGGGCAACCTGTTCCAGTGCCTCACTGCCCTCACAGTAAAGAATTTCTTCCTAACATCTAATCTAAATCTTCCTTTTTTTTTTAGCTTAAACCCATTACCCCTTGTCCTATCACTACACTCCCTGATAAACAGTCCCTCTCCACCTTTCCTGTAGGCCCCCTTTAGGTACTGGAAGGCCACAGTTAGATCTCCCCAGAGCTTTCTCCAGGCTGAAGAACCCTAACTCAGCCTGTCCTCAGAGGTGCTCCAGCCCTCTGATCATCTTTGTGGCCTTCCTCTGGATTTGCTCCAACAGCTCCATGTTGGATGCAGTATTCCAGGTGGGGTCTCACAAGAGCAGCGTAGAGGGGCAGAATCCCCTCCCTCGACCTGCTGGTCACATTTCTTTTGATGCAGCCCAGGACATCGTTGGCTTTCTGGGTTGCAAGCGCATACTGCCAGCTCATGTTGAGGTTCTCATCAATCAATACCCTGAAGTCCTCCTCCTCTGAGCTGCTCTCAGTCCATTCCCCACCCAGCCTATAGTTGTGCTTGGAATTGTGCCGACCCACGTGCAGGACCTTGCACTTGGCCTTGTTGAACTTCATGTGGTTTGCACAGGCCCACCTTTCAAGCCTGTCAAGCTCCCTCTGGATGGCATCTCTTCCCTCCAGCGTGTTGACCACACCACACGGCTTGGCGTTGTCAGAAAATTTGCTGACGGTGTGCTCAATCCCCCTGTCCATGTCGCCAGCAAAGATGTTAAACAGTGCCAGTCCAAATACCCACCCCTGAAGAATGCCACTCATCACTGATCTCCACTTGGACATTGAGCGATTGACCACAACTCTGAGTGCAACCATCCAGCCAATTCCTTATCCACCAAGTGGTCCATCCATCAAATCCATGTCTCTCCAATTTAGAGATGACAATGACTTGTGGGACAGTATCAAATGCTTTACACAAGTCCAGGTAGATGATGTCTTTTGGTCTTTTCCTTGCCAAGCTTTGGGTTCATGGGAGAACTTGATGTGTTGTTCCAGTGTTTGGTGTGAAGAACAGCTGAATGCAGTGGACTAGGATCTAGGGAATCCTTTCTGTCCTGGTCTGCTACCTGTGAGGCTGCTGCTTTCCCATGTTACCGGGCTCAGCAAGTGGCGAGGCTGCGTTAACTCTAGAATCTTGTACAGACACACGTGCGTGCTATAGATGCAACCGGCCACAGATGGATTAGCAGAAACTGGAGAAAAGTGCTGTGGTAGGTTCCCCGGGAAAACACAAACAGCACTCACAAAATGTGAATGGCAAAACCGGCCTAATTATTGGCTGGCCCATCAAACCTAGAGTGTGCTGGTGGATTGTGGATGCGTGCTTTGATGGATCGCTGGTAGGCGGTCCTCAGACTTGTGGTCTGTCTGGCTCTCAGACCTCTTATCCTACTTGCAGTTTGCTAGCAGATCACAAAGGCGCATGCGCGGGGAGGAAAGGGCTAGGATTAGTTTAATACGAGGCCAGGACAGATGGTAGTTAATCAAGCGCAGGGCTCAGCCAGACGAGCACGCTGACCAGCAGCCAGTCTCTGTGTGGCTGGCCCCTTTTATTTATTCCTCCTCTCCGTTTCCCCATGCTCACTTCTCCAGATCTAGCTTTATGCCTCCCTTTCCTCACATTCGATCCTACCCCTAAATGTCCCATAATAAGTTTTGCTCCTACAATCTTCCTTAAAGCATTGCATGATAAACTTTACGCAGTTCCACAATTCCCCTCAGACCTCCCATAATAAATTTACTCTTTCCCATAGAGCCCATGATAATTTTGCTTTCTTATCAGTTGTGAAGTTTCTGACTGAAGCTCTTTAAGGTTGCACTTGAGTGGTTCCTGCAATGGTTCAATCTGTCAGTATCTCAGGAGTCCTGGTCTTTGTTACAGCCACTGTTATCTTCTGTGTTTTAGGCATTACGAATCTGTGTGTTTAATTTATTATAACTGAGTTTGGGGGTTTTTGACTTTGCCTTTTTGTGTTGAATTAACCAGATACTCCTATACTTGAAAATTACTTTTTCCTCATGCTTCACAGTGAATTAGGGCAGGGAGGAGTCTCTGAATGCATCTGTCTCGCTCCAGGCTTGTGCAGCAACATCTCTGGATTGCCTGACATGTAGGACCTGAGAAAAGTTTTCTAGGGTCTTTCAGAAAAACAAATAAATGCTAGGTGCTATTAGGAAAGGAATTATTAGATAGCAAAATAGAGAATATTATTACCTCCCTGTGTAAAATGACAGTGCAGGCACTTCTTCAATGCTGCATTTCTCGTGTCCTCCACCTGAATAAGGACTGAAAAACTGGGAAACGTTCAGAGGAGGACAAGTACATCTGAAGTTACAGAATGCTTTCTGTGAGAAGAACGGCTAGAGTCAAGGTCTCTTTAAGCTTGGAAAAGAGACCAGGGGAAAGAAGTGATATGCTGATGTGTAAAATTATGAGTGACATGGAGAAGATGGACAGGGAACACCTGCTTGCTGTTTTTCAATAAACACACACAAAAAAAACCCCTCTTAGGACCCACCAAAGGTGTAGGCAGCTGTGAACCTCCTTTCCGCAGGGTATGGTGGATGCTAGAAGCATTCCCCTCTGAAAGCTGGGAATAGATGCTGCTTTAACCATGTCAGTAAAACTTTCTCCTACCAAGCATCGTTCCACTTGCTTTGCTTGCCTGCAAATCTTTTGTTATAGATGGGGAAAGACAGAAGTAACTTTCAGCTCTCTTCAGTGGTTCTCTCCCCCTGTGCTCTTTATTTCAGCTATTGCAGTTATCTCTGCTCAGACAGATAATGTTGAGCATGACATTGAAATACTGCTGTCGAGCTTCGGAGGCAGTACTGGGGATGAAGGTTGATGGCTTGCCTCTGCATTGTGGTACAAGGCTGCTGATCATGCTAGACTTGTGTTTGCAGCTGCCTTCTTACTCTGGGAATCTTTTGTTACATGAAAACTGAGATTTCTGGGAAAATGTTACTACCAGAGTATCTTTCAGTACCTTCCTTTAATGCCTTTGAATATCTGAAAGCTGCTGATAACGTCACTTGCGAGAGCTGAAGCAGAGTAAAGCAAGAACTGAGGCAAAGCAAGGGTTGAAAGCAGATCTGAGAAGTAAAAATGCCATCATAAATTAAAAGTTGAGAGATATTGGTGTAATGTGTTGTGATACCTGTTCCACTGCGCTGTGCACAAACGTTACTGGGGTGGTATTTAATGACTTGGAGAAAAAAAAGAAAAGCAGTTCTCCAATAGAGTTGCCACATGGTGTAAAGTTATTTTAGGCTAAAGAAGGCCAGAAGTATGCAAAACAAACCTAGTGCAGGGAAGAGGTGAGGTTCTGTGAGAACCTTGTAAGATCTTGAATTTGGTGGGGATTCTTCAAACCCTTCTCCTCAAATGGAGAGGAATGAGTCTATCAGAGAAGCCTTATCAGGGTGCAATTAAGATGGCCAGCTGGCAGCTCCTACCTGCCAGGCTCTGGAGTGCTGCCAGCTCACCTCCGCAAACCGGGAGGGAGAGGTAGGGCGTTGCACTGCTGCACCCTTGGCGTGGTGGAGGAAGGAAACCGAAGGCTTCTGGGGACAGTAAAGCATAATGGAAAGAAAAGAGATTCCAATAGCAATACGGATTGGTCACTAATTCCAGTGATGTCATAAGCTGTAATGTCTGTTCCGTGCTGGGTAGGCAGCCTGCCGTTGCGTTGTCTTGTGTCGGGCTGTATCCAGAGGAAGGGACTGAAATCCTGCACTGCACCTTTCAGGGACTTGGGTATAAAATTTAGATCCCCAAGCATGCGCCTTGTTGCACATAACCCCATAGATATAGACACTTTTGTAGGGGCTGAATCCAGAAATGACCAAGCTCACATAGGTTTTGCTCCCCCAAGCTGTGTATCCCCACTAGAGAGGATGTGGAGAGCCCCCCAAAGAGGATGTCTGAAAGGCCTTCCTGCCTGATGTAGTCAAAGGGGAATTGCTAAGAGCAAGGTCAGTTAGGTTCCTGGCTCTTGGCTGTGCTACCTAGAACTGCCTTCGCATGCAAAACTCCCTCCTGGACTGGTGTTTGGGGTTTTTTAAAAGAAAATCCATTCCCTCCTTTGCTGGGAGATAGGGACATTTCTGTGTGTTGGTTAGTTACCCAAGTTAGGATCACCCAGCTTCTGTTGGCAGCTGCTCCTCTGTACAAATTTCTCCCCATTTGCACCCAAATCTAGGCAGCTAACTCTGGGCTGCCAGCTTTGCTAGGCAGCAAGGTGTCCAAAAGTCGTGTCTTTATTGCAGCACCTGCCTCTGGTTGTGGATAGAAGCAATTTTAGGGTCCAGTTATAGTGAAGCATCGTGGAAATTGGAAGACTTGGAGAGTTTATGCTGAAACGTTCCACCAGTGTGGTACAAGGGAGAAGGTAGCGCTGGGGTACTCAGAGGGAAGGAGAGCAGGTAGGTGGGGTGTACACATGCTAATGCCTCCTATGCCTTAAGAAAAGAGCCTCAAGAAAAGTTGTGGAGCTAATTTGAACACATTTTGCCTATGAAGCACCTTTGCAAGGAATACGCATTAGCTAGGAAAAGGTTCTGTGATCTGGGAGAGAGGGAGCATCTCAAACTGACAATGGATGTTAAAGCCAGGCAAATTCAGATCAGAGGCAAGGCAAGATGCATGATTTTTAAGACAGCCGTGTAGGGAACCTACCTTGATTTGCCTATGAAAGGTAATGGTGGAGGCTCAATCTCTTTTTATCATGCTCTCAGCAACCAGAGACATGGTCCCACACAAGTACCTGACGAGCTACAGAAATTTGCTCCGTGTATTTTGCATGGGATCAGAAAATGTGCTTCTTTCTTGGCCTTAAAATCTGTGGAAGAAAGATAACATCATCATGTTTGTGAGTGTCTATTTTTATGTTGGCTACAGGTACAATCACAAGTAGTGAGCAGCTCTGCATGTCAGCAGGTGGGGTCCAGCAGCACCACTGCTGAGCCGGAGCTGATGAACTCAGGGCAGGAGCTATGGGAGAGTCTGGAGAAGTACCAGGGGTTTTGGCGATCCAAGAAGGGAAGAGGAGGAGGAGCTGTTGTGCTGGGGTGAGGTTGAGGCCCACTGGAGGAGCATTGCGGTACCCTGAGTAGCAGGATCTTCTGTAGGCTCTGGGCTTCCTCAGGAGTAACTAGAAGGGATTGGCCCTTTGAACCACTCCCCAGCCATCTTCTGTGTCAGGAGAAATCCTTTATCCCAGCAAGTATCCCGAGCAAGAGGAGCTAAGGGAAAAAAAAGGAGGCTCCACACTGCCCTGTCCTCTCCAGGAGACAGCAGGGGTGTTGGTGGGAAGAGGTGCTGGAGGGCTGTAGCCCAGCGCCCTGCTGTAAGCAGGACTGTCCTGGCACTAGGTCACATCGCTGTGGCTTTGCATAGCTGAGCCCTGAGAACCACCAAGGATGGAGATCCCACCACCTGCTCTAGTGCTGCATTGGCCTCCCACTGAAAAGCTCTTCCTGATGGATGGCAATGCCTTCCTCCACTGGCATGTCATTAATCAGCTCCGCTTGCCAGGTTTCCCCAGCAGGACAGAAGGAGGCCAAGCAGAGTTTAGGAAAGCACTTGCTCCACAGTTTCTGGTGTTGCTCTTGCCTGTGCTTCCCACTGGCTGCACGCAGCAGCAGATCACCCTGCTGCCTGACCCTGCTTGCCTGGATGCGACAGGGAGTGCGAACAGGCTGGCAGATAGTTTTAGCTATGGGGGTTAAAATCGGGTATATGAGGAGGAAGGATGTTGGCAGAAAACACAGGTTGCTATGCATGCAGGAAGGCTGCAGCAGAGTGGAGAGGTGGGTGAAGGGACATGGCAGTAGGCAGGAGGGAGTCAGCGATGGTTTCCAGGCCATGTGGTGGGAGGTCTCAGAGTTGGAACTGTAGCTTCAAAACAAGCTCCTTGACTGGGTTCCCTCTCGTCCATCTGTCCTTCCCTTTTCCCTGGTTGTTTATTTGGTAGTATTGCTGCTGGGCGCGTGGCTCCCTACTGGCTGCTGTTGCAGCAAGGGTTTTTGGAAGACAGGGATCTCCTGTATCTCCATGAGGAAAGCCTTCCTGCCTTCTTCTCCCTTGACAAAAGCACTGCTTTCCATGGCTCAGCCTCTCTGGTCAGAGCAAGGGAACAGCTGTTTGAGAGCAAAAATTAAAAAGGAGGTGACAGAAGAAAAGCTCACTTCCTACTCTAAGCCCATATGGGAGGGACTGAAACCCAGTTATGACTTCTGGCAGTCATGGATGTGCCAGGGAGGATGCAGCCACATTACTGATGGGAGAGGAGGTGTTATAAATACAAATGGGGGCTGCTGTGGGGAGCCCAGAGTCACAGGCAGGACAGGGGAGACGGGCAGGTCACAGGACAAAACTGATGCTGTACACAGCAAGGCAGCAGAGGGGAACAAATTTGATTTGATCTGCTCCCAGGTGAGGAAGGCAGAAGGGTAATGGAGGGATGGAGGAGCCCTGTAGACCTGGAGAAGAAGCAGCAGGGAAAATGCAATAGGCAGATTCCCAGTCAAGACTAGTGAAATTGGTCATCCTCAGCGGGTCCGGGAAGTTTCTGGAAGTGTAGACTGAGCCTCAGATCCCAAGGGAAGGGCTGCAGCACACTACCTCACTGGAGCCTGCTCGCCTCCTGCCACAGAGTTCAATGTAGTGCAGTGCTGGGCATAATTCAGCCCCATTGCTCACTCATCCCTTGCTGATGGCTCAGCTGAGATCTCGGAGGGTGGTTTGTGCCAGTGCCATGTTCAGCTGCACAGTGGATGTCCTGGGGGAACGGGCCACGAGCACACAGACAGCAAGGTAACTCAGGTGTCCGCATCCATCAATGTGTATGTATTGATCGATTTGTGTGCAGCCTCCTCCCACCAGATAACGGGGATAAGGGACCATTGCCAGTGCTTTTGGCAGCATTGCCCTGGGGTTGAGGTCGGGGCGGGAAGGGACTGTAGGACAAGACCTAAAAAAGGCTAAAATAGGGGGCAGGAAACAAGACCCGAGGCCACTTTGTGAACAATGAAGGAGAAAGCTATTTGAGACGCTGGCTGCCTCCACGCAACCTCCTCTGCCCTCTGGCTCGCTATTGTCTGGTGGCAGCTCTCCGTAGGCGGGCTGCTGATGGAGCAGGGGAAGGGCTGCCTTTGGAGGGGGGCCTCAAGTGAGGATAACGGGGGGGAGGGGGCTTCGGGGGTGCAGAGGGGAAGTTACGCCGTTTTTAAGGGGGGCAGCACGAGGGAAAGCAGTAAAGGCTATGCAAAAAATAATAATAACAAAAAAAACCCAAATGCAGAGGCACCCTGGGTTGGTGCTGGGCTGATGACGGGAATGAGAGTCCGGCGGGACTTGAGCTGGCGGTGCTGGAGACGGGCCCCTCCCCGCCG
>VXBL01006119.1:114711-149741 GCA_013400195.1 Aramus guarauna | reverse complement strand
TTCGTCGGCCCCATCCGCACCTTGGGGCTGGGGCTGGGGCTGGGGCCGGCCCGGGCGCTGGGTTCCCCCGGCTGCCGCCCCGGCGCCCCCGCCCAGCCGCCTCCTACTTTCCCGGCCGCCTCCCGCTTCATGCCCGGCACCATCTGGTCCTTCTCGCAAGCGCGGCGGCTGGGCCCGGGGCCGGAGACAACCCTGGTGCAGGGACCGGGGGTCTCCTGGGTCCACCCGGACGGGGTGGGCGTCCAGATCGACACCATCACCCCGGAGATCCGGGCTCTCTACAACGTGCTGGCCAAGGTGAAGAGGGAGCGCGACGAGTACAAGCGCAGGTGAGAAGGCGGCGGGAGCGAGGGTCCCCCGAGGGACCGCAGCCATCACCGGGGGAGGCCACAGGGCTCTACCCCCGTGGGTGCGGGCGCAGAAGCGGGTGGGGGAGAGAGGCAGCCCTGGCCTGAGTTCCTGGGACCATGACCTCAGGCAGCGTGAGGTGAGGTTATAAGGCAAAAAAGTGTACCCCTGAAAGCATTCGTCTATGCCTGGGTCTCTTCGCTTGCCTCCTGGTGTTTGTACCCTCTTGGGATGCTCGCTGCACCTTTTTCCATCTTTTCAACCTGGCGCGAGGGACTAGAAGTGTCCTTCCAAGCGGGGAAGAAATAACGTGACTCCAGGAGCTGGTGTTTTAAGGGGGAGGTGATCTGGAAACAGTTGGGAAGGAGGAGCAGCCAGAAAGTAGGTGAGGAAGGTGAACGTGCAGCAGCGAGCGGGTTTGGGTTGGAGAAGGCTGCTGGCAGGGGGAGGGCTCTCTGGACATGTAGGAAGGTGCCGAGAAGCCCCTTGGCAGTGCAGCGGGCTGCCCCGGGCCCTTTCCTTCCCCAGCGCTCTCCGAGCCGGTGCCTCAGCAGCAGCAGCAGCAGCAGCAAGCTGTGCAGGAGCACTCCGCTCCTCCGGGGCTTTCCTCCTGACCCAAAATAGCTGTGGCTTGGCGTGTGCCTCAGAGAGGGGCGAAGCAGAATGCAGAGCTAATCTCTTGGCAGGTTCTTCTTTCCCGTGCAGGGCAGCGACTGCTCTCGTATCGCACCGGCGGCGCTTTTGTTTCAAGCTAGTTTCTGAGGCTGCTCCCAGATCCGCACGTAGGATGAGATCAGGCAGCAGGCTGGCGTCGCTGGGTCAGGGCATGGGGCCAGGCGAGACTGTCACTGGCGACTGACACCCTGAGTGACTGATTATTTTTTTTTTTCCAGAAGTCGCTTTATGATGCTTTTGAAGCACTTAGAAAGTAAACAGTTATGTACCCCAAAGAGTGAAACGGTATGCGCTACCCACGAGAGCCGTGCTGCTGACCTGTGCTTCGCAGCTGTGGGCTCTGGTGCCAAGATCAAGGCTGGGGATCCAAGATGACACCTTATGTTTTTGGCTTTATAAGGCTTTGGCTGAGCAGACTTGTCTGTCAGATGCTCCAAAGGCACCGAGGGAGGCACATGGAAAGGAAGAGTTGGCATCTCTTTTTTCCACTGATTGCTGCGTGTAGATAAGGCCTTTTATTATGAAGCCAGGGGCTGGGCTACTTCTGCAGCCATGGGCAGCTCTCCTTCCTCATGTTTTCAGATCAGATAGCAGGGAGCTGGAGCCACCTTTGGGCCTCATCCGCTCAAAGCAGGTCAGCATGGACCAAGGTGGGTTTGTCAGTGCTGCTGAAAGTTTGGAAGAAAGGAGAGCTCTTCGTGGTTGTCCTGCTCCGTCAAGCGGGTTTTGGGAAAGGCTGCAGGGGAGGGACGGGGGGCACCACGAGCTGCCACAGGCCAATGTTGTTGGCAGGATCTATTTTTGGACTGTGTTACCAGGAGCTGGGGAAAGCAGACCCCACCCCCAGACCCTTTCCAGCACCAGGAACTTTCTGACGGATGCAGCCAGGTCCCGAACAGGGGAATGGGACAGGAGGATCCCATTTCTACACCCTTCCCAGTGCTGAGGGCTGATGCCGACATCCCCTGGGAGCAGAGACCTCACTGCCACAGCAGGGTCTGATCTGTCGTGGGGACAACGTGGCCAGTGTCATCCCCAGGCAGCCCCTTGCTGCCTGCCTGGGAGCAGAGTTCGTGCTAACGCAGGGCTTCAAGGTTCTCTGAACCATGGCTTGGGTGCTTGAGCTTGCGCTTTCTTCAGGGCAGCGTTGCAGCAGGAGGAGCTTCTCTGTGGATACACAGGGCCTGAAGTTTGGGTCTGGGATCTAGGAGGGGTGCAGGGGCAATAGGGAGGGACAAGAAGAGGTGCAGCAGCTGGGGAGAGGCTTGTAGGAGCCACGCTTGGGAAGGGCAGACTGAGGTGAGGTGGCCTGGAGAGAGGCAAAGAGTGCTCGTGAGTATCTTACAGACCTGCCAAGCACTGTATGGGGATCTGAGAATCTCATCAGCTTTGTGCTGTCCACTGCATCTGTATTCCCAAGTAGTTTTTATCTCAGATGCTGCAAGCACACACCGGAGGTGTGGAGTGACTAGTGTTAGGATAGTGTGATAGGATGACAGAATGGTTTGGGCTGGAAGGGACCTTTAAGGATCATCTAGTCCAACCCCCCTGCCATGGGGTTTCACTAGATCAGGTTGCTCAAAGCCCTGACTGAAAACACTCCCAAGGAGGGGGCATCCACAACTTCTCTGGGCAACCTGCTCCAGTGTCTCACCACCCTCATCATAACAAATGTCTTCCTTATCTCCAGTCTAAATCTACCCTCTTTCAGTTTAAAACTGTTACCCCTTGTCCTCTCACTACAGGCCCTGATAAAAAGTCTCTATCTTTCTTATAAGTCTCCTTTATATATTGAAAGGCCGCAAGAGAGTCTTTTGTTGTTGTAATTCCTCTCCAGGGAGGCGTGCCAGGCTGCAGGGCATTCACCAGTAAGGTGAAGCTCAAACATGGCAAGAGAGGGAAATCTGCAGCTTCGAAGCACCCGAGGGGTGCCCTGCAGCACCAGCGTGTACTATCCGTGCAGCACAGGGTAAAGCACCCCAGTGCCTTTTGCAGTGAACAGAATTTTTAAAAGATGTAGGATGTTGTTTGTTTAGCCATGCAAACTTCTTGAGGACACACACTTGGTGGGGGGCCTGTAGGGACACCACTGCATCTTGTCACCTCCGTGGCTTTGGGAGGGCTGCCCTATAGCTGACAGGAGATGGCTGGGTCTGTCTGCTGCTGGGACCCTCCTGCCCTCGCTCTCTGTCTTCTCCCTGTATTTCAGCCTTTGGACAGGTTGCTGCCCTGCGGCGGTGCAGGAAGGATGCATGTCTCCCCTTGGCGTGCACCGGTGTCCATGGGGTTGTGTGGGGCAGCCTTGCTTCCAGCTGGCAGAGACCTGGCAGCAGCCACCGGCCGCGCTGGGCGGCGGGTGCAGTGCTGCAGGCGGGTTATTATTAGGAGTGGTGCATTGCAGAAGGGAGCAGGGAAGAAGGAGCCAGACAGGAGGTGAGCAGAAGAGAGGTTCGTAATGCATGGATGTGCAGATTTGTCGCTTGCGAGGCCAATCCCTGTTGCCTCCTGCCTTTAAATCGGTGTTTATCTGATCTGTCCTCATCTTCCATAGCACTAGTGTGAAATGAATTCTTCCAAGGATTTGCAGCTATGCTTTACTTCCCCAGTAAGTCCGGACTAAATAGAGACCCGGAGGGAGGCGGAGACCGAACAAGAGAGGAAGTGCCATGCCGAGAAAGATGCTGAAAATTTTTTTCTTATGGTGGAAGGCATTTTTCTCCCTGAGGAGAGAGGCCTTGTTTGAACAGTTCCCATATAAGGGCAATTCTACCTTTTGACTTACTCCTTCCCTCTCTCTTCCTCTCCCTCTTCCCCCAAAAGGGATGGGAACTCCCTTTGACTCCCCTTCTGTAGCTGTGGGATGGAGCCAACACCAACATGAGGACTGCTTGCTTTCCCCTTGTTTGAGTAAGGAGAAGCATTGCCAGCCTTAAGATCTTAGAAATTCATAAGCCAGGACTCTCCCACATCGTCATATTGTCCTAATACCCCAAAATAACAGGTGTGGGGACTTTTCCTGTGCTTTCTAGTCTCCTAGACTTTAGGATTTATTTTTCAAACTTGGTGCAAGCAAGAGGATTTTTCACATTCTCATGCAGGGTCACAGTGCCTGTGTCGGTGTTTGCAAGCATTAAATAGAAACCAGAGAACACAGCACCAGGCAGGGCCCAGCTCTGGTTTCTTTCCCAGAGAAATCCCACTTTCATGGAGAAACCTGGCTCTCCCAGAAAAGCCAGGAGCTGGGTAAGAATGCAGCAGCCCTGCCCCGTGCCGCACCACAGCTCATGCCAACCCGTCTGCTGTATGGAATAGTCATTTAGCAAAGAGCAGTACAGCTTGGTGGCCTCCCAACAGACTGTGGACTGGGCCAACACCGCAGCATGACCCAAGATGATGATCTCATGTAGCGAAATATAATATAATAATTGCTAGGTGATGTGTCTTTGTATAGCAAGGCCAGGCATCTTGCAGCTCACCCTTTTGCAAAACTGCAGAGCCAACACAGTACCCACCAGCCAACCTGGCATAAAATTGGGACAATCCATGCCACTTCCTTGCAGGACAAAACAATGTTCTTTAATCCAACCTGTTTTGCAGCAGTACAGCCAAGGAGGCTGCTGCCCCTGCCTGGGTGGCATGGCCCAGGGCAGCCCTCTGCGTTGGCATGGGCAGAAGAGCAGCCCTTGGTGTTGACGCACATCACGGTCGCTCATGCTGTAACGCGGTCAGGACGTAGTGTGGTTACGATGCGAATGGGGGCAACTCTGCAATGTCTGCAAACCTGTTATTGAGTGTGTGAGCTGAACCTAATGTGACCCAAGGCCAAGGGGCTCGGGGGCAGACAGAGAGGTCGGTGGGCTGCGTCGGGCTGTGGACCAGCCCTGGCATGGCAGGGCATGCGGCGCAGCTGCCGTGCGGAGCCTGCGGTTGGTGTCCCCAGCTCCCCCCATCGCAGAGCAGGCAGCCGTCAGCCAGCCCACGGCGAGAGCAGCCAGGACCGTGGTGGGGCAGGGTTCGTGGGCGGGGGGGGCTGACGGGCGTTTTGCAGCTGCCGTCTTCTGGAAACAAATGGCAATGCATTCCTGGGAACGTTCTCCTTCCCGCCCCGGTGCTGTCATCACCCCCTCTTGGATAGCTTTGGGGTGAGCAGCTGCCGCTCTCTCCGGCAGCTGGCGAGGCAAGGCTGGTGGGATCTGACCAGCACCTTTGTCTCCCTAGATGGGAAGAGGAGTACACGGTGCGTGTTCAGCTTCAGGACCGAGTGACTGAGCTGCAGGAGGTGAGCATCACTGCCCCCCCCTCCCCTGCACCCCAACTACCCTGTGCTGGTGTTGATTTGCACGTCTTCCTCCGCCCGGGGCAGGAAGCCCAGGAGGCTGAAGCCTGCCAGGAGGAGCTGGCCATGAAGGTGGAGCAGCTCAAGGCAGAGCTTGTTGTCTTCAAGGGACTGATGAGCAATGTGAGTCCTTAACCCCTCTCTGACCCAGCAGCGGTGTCCTACCCAGATGGTGGGGCTGCGTAGAAAAGCAGTTCTTTAGTGGGGCATATCCAGCACAGAGGTGGTCTGGCAGGGTTGGTCCAGGGCACAGTGAGCAAAGCAGAGATGTGGATGCATCCTGCAGCACAAGGGGTTAAATTGCTGGGTGGGAATGTGAGGACTCTGATGTTTGCCTTGCCTAATCCTCTTCCTCTGTCCCCCTCCTGTGGCGCCGGGGGTTCAGAACATCACGGAGCTGGACACCAAGATCCAGGAGAAGGCCATGAAGGTGGACATGGACATCTGCCGACGCATCGACATCACTGCCAAGCTGTGCGATGTGGCACAGCAGCGGAACTGCGAGGACATGATCAAGATGTTTCAGGTGAGAAGAGCCTGCTGCTGCCCCAGGCTCAGCCGCCAGCTCTGGGGGAGAGAGTTCCCGAAGGAGGTAGAAGAGACATCACCAGCCCCCTGCTAGGGGAGATGCTTGGTCACCCTCGCCCTTGCTCCTTGGGGTCCCTTGCTCTCTGTCTGTCTCGGGAGGACCAGGCAAAAGGGCACAGAGAGGAGGTGGAAAGCTCCAGATGTTGCTTTGGGCATCAAGAGTCCCCTCAGCCTCTCACTGATCTGTTGTGTTGGGCCCAGGGACCCCGCAGTGGTAGGGCAGCAGCTGCAGGAGGGAGACGAGTTGCTTGAGTGTCTGTCTCTAACTCCATCTCTCTCCTTCCCCTTCCCCTCTCCGTCATCTTCTCTCTGTCTCTTTTCTCTGTCTCTGTCTCTCTTTCTCTTTCTGGATGTCGCTGCCTTTCTGTCTCGCTCTCTTTGTCCCCACAGAAGCAACTGGTTAGTTCCATTCAGTTGAGAAAGTGTACAAATTTTAAACTTTCTATAAATAAGGTCGGACTGTAAATATTGACATATTTCACCTTTTTCAGACTCTGTCTCTTTTTTCCTGTTTCTGTCGCTGTGTTTTCCTGTCTCTGGACTGGGGTGGTGGGCGATTTGAGTTTTTCTGCAGTAAAATCACATTGTTTTTTCTCATCAGATTCATAGATGCCATCTTTAGTTGCTTAGTTTTAATTTTAGAAAATGCTAAAACCATGTTTTATCCATTGCATCATCTTTAACCTGATCATAATGAGCCCGTCTCTCTCTTTCTCTCTCGCTTTTCTTCCTTTCTTCCTTTCTTTCTCTCTTTCTCTCTTTCCCTGCCTTTCTGTCCCTCCACCATTCCTTCCCCGTCCATCTCCTCCCAACTACCTGCTCCTGACCTCGGACCCGGCCTCGTTTCTGTAGTCTCTGCACTTGTCTCCCGTTAAGGTCCCAGCCTCGGTGGGGCGGAAGCGGGAGCGCAAGCAGGTCAGTGATGAAGACACCTCGCTGTCGGAGAGCGATGCCTCCCGAAAACCTGATGAGGAAGAGGAGGACGAGACCACAGCCATGAGTATCAATGAGGAAATGCAGAGGATGCTGAACCAGCTGTGAGTGCGGCTCAGCCTGGCGCTGGCTCACCCGTGGCTGCTCCGCATCTCTGCCACCAGCGTCGAGCGAGGCTCCAGCGCCAGGCTCCCTACTGGCGCCTGGGATGGGAGGGTAGGGGTGGGATGCGGCTCCCCTTCACGGGGGAGGGTGAGATGGGAGGTGCTGCCACAGGGTGCTTACGCCCCACGCTCTGCGGTGTGGTGGGACTGCCCCCCCCAGGAGACCTGAGCCCACCCGTGTCATGGGTGGGAGCTGGTCCAACTCCCGTCCACTCACCCCCCTTCCTGCTTTTTGGGAGCTACTGTCTGACTTTGTCAGGGCTCCTGACTGTAAAGCAAGCCCCTTTCCCACCAGCTGTTGGGTTTGGGCACATTTGAGCTCACCCTGGCCAGACCTCCAAAAGCTGCAGCCCTGCTGCGAGCGGAGGCAAGGTTTTTGGCACTGGCACAGCCCTCTGCCTACTCTGCCTGCCAGGTTTTCCTGCTGGGTGCTGATGTACTGTTCCCTTGCTCCCAGGCGGGAATATGACTTTGAGGATGACTGTGACAGCCTCACATGGGAGGAAACAGAAGAAACGCTGCTCCTCTGGGAGGACTTCTCTGGATACGCCATTGCAGCCGCAGAGGTGCAGGGGGAGGTAATGGTGGTGTCAGGTCCCTTTGGGAATCCAGCCCTGGGTTGGGCTGCTCGGTCCTGCCTGAGCCTGGGAAGAATCTCCCTCAAAGACCAGACTTCAGCCCCTCCATCCCTTGCAGGCCTGTACAGATGCTTCCCTCCAAAGACCGCTATGTAAACATGCTACTGCATCCTTGAAAAGGTCTCCTTGTTAGACAGACCAAGGTCCTCTAGCCTGAAACGTATGACAAGGGCAGAGCCTGCATGACTGGGAAAAGGTGTCTTTTCCAGCATCAGCCCTCCCAGAATAGGAGACCTCCTTTAGCTGGGCTGGGCTCTGGTGGTCCCTTGCTCAGGCTCTCCAGCCCACCTGCCTGCTGTGCAGCAACACTGCCCAGAGCCCTCAGTGTCTGGCCAAAGGCCCTGCCGCCCCATGTCTTCAGCTCTCAGCAGTGCCCTGGGGATGTGTCATGCTTGGGGGCAGTCTGCACTCTCCAAAGCTTCTGTGTGGAGAGTCCTGGGTCTCTACCCCGTGTTGGGTGGACTGATTCGTACCTCATTTAGTGCTCAGACTACACTGCTTATGTTTCTTCCTCTTCCCAGTGCTGCTACTTCTTTTTCTGATTTCTCTCTCTTGCCCTTGGTTCCCCATGTCGGATACCTCCCTGCCTCTGAACATGCTGTCTGCTCTCCCCAACAGCAGGACGACAGCCTGGAGAAGGTGATCAAGGACACAGAGTCACTGTTCAAGAGCCGTGAGAAGGAGTACCAAGAAACCATCGACCAAATAGAGGTAGGAGGAAGAGGAAGTGGGGAGGACATGGCACAGAAGGGCATGAAATAGGGCAGTCAGTCCCCGGGGGAGGGAGAAGCCTTGCTGGAGCAGGTAGTTGGTAATGGGGGGTGGCAGCCTTGGGTCTGGCCGTGCCCCGTGCCTCGCACTGCACCGTGTCCTGAGCTCATCTCTGCACCATTTCCCTTGTGCAGCTGGAGCTGGCCACAGCCAAGAACGATATGAACCGGCACCTGCACGAGTACATGGAAATGTGCAGCATGAAGCGAGGCTTGGACGTGCAGATGGAGACTTGCCGGCGGCTCATCACCCAGTCTGGGGACAGGTGAGCTTGAGCAGGAGGGCTGCGTAACCATGCTCTAGGCAAGGACTGCAGCCAGGGTGATGGTGAGTGGAAGCTGAAGCATGGGGTAGTACGCCTGCCCTGCCCTGGTGTGGCATGGAGAGAGGGCAGTTCCCAGAGGCTGTTTAACTCCTGGTGACCAGCCTCCATACAGGTCGTGGTGCCACCTCTGTGGAAGGTGGGCTGTGCACAGGGGTCAGTTTTGACAGGTAAAGCCAGACACCACTGATGGAGAGAGGAGCTGCTGTTCTGCAGGGACATCCTATAGGTCCTGTAGGAGTGTGGAGCCAGGGTGGTGCCAGGCTGGGGACCTCTGTGGTGAGCTTTCACTCACCCCTAGCCTCCCATGCCTTGGCAGGGTCCTGCTCTGGGCAGGCTCCTCTGGCATCTCCCCCAGCACTGCTTCATGCTCTGGACCTCTCAGCTGGTCTCCTCTGGGACACCCTCCCCAGCACCCAAGGGTTTCTGTGGAACCATCCATGCCCCAGGGGAGCAAGAGGGGCACTTCAGCTTCTCTCCTTCTTGCTCTGGTGCCCTCTGCCCACACCAAACTGGCTCCTTTCCCTCCTCCTTGATGGCACTGTGACCACTGCCCTTTACTCTTCTCCACAGAAAGTCTCCTGCCTTCACCCCGGCCTCCAACAGCGAGTCAGCCCCGAACGAGGAGAGTGAGGAGTCCGACCGCGACCACCCCAGTGACGCTTCCATCAGATAATGAGGGGAGGCCCCACTCCCTCGGACCCCCTTCCTGGCACGGGGGTGCCTGAGCCGCGCCTGGGAGAGACTGTCAGGGACGTGGAGCCGCTGGTAAATGTCTGTTGCCGAGGCTCACTCCCATTTTGGGGTGCTTGGCAGATCCTGCACCCCCCCCGCCACCAGATATCTTGCAAATGGGAATAGCTAAATAGACCTGAGGGCCCTCCACCTGGGCCGCTCAACCTCCAGCCCCTTCTCTATTCCCTTCCCCTGCTTTGGTTAAACTGCAGTTTGGGCGGGGAGGCTCCAAACCTGCCTCAGTGGCATTCTCCAGGACCTGTCACCAGCCCCCCCCTCCCCCCAGACCCACCTCCTCCGTCCTGGTATGCTTGACCTGTCCTCCCTGTGCCACGCGGAAGCCGAACAAGAGCCGTACCTCCCTGCAAACTGGACCTGACACTGGTGCCAACTGGACCGAGCCCAGGGCTCTCTCCGTCCTTGCTGCTGGCCGGGCGCCCGGCTGATCCCTGCACTGTGCTGGGCACCCTGAGCCCCCCCACACCTCCTCCAGGGTGGGGGCTGAGTCCCGCTCACCGTGCACTTTGCTTTGCCGCGTGTCGGCAGTGTGCTCGCGTCTGTGTTACAGGAGCGAGGGGTCATTAAATGGGACAGTTTCCTTTTCTACAGCTTTGCTGGATGTGGGCTCTCCCTGTGCTGCTGCGGGCACCATGTGGCTTGAGATGAGGGGTGTCCTCTGCAGGACCTCCAAGCCCATATCAGTGGGGGCCTCCCGTGGGACACTCCTGTTCCTTGGATGTGCCAGGTGGGACTGGCACAGGGGGCAGTGGTGAGATCCCTGTTCTGGGAGCCACTGGCCCTTGACGGGCTGCGTGTAGCACTGGTGCTGCGTGGGCTGCCTTGTTCTTAATCTTGGAGCATCATCGACGCTGAGTCAAAGGGATTGGCGAGGTCTCAGCTCCTGTGGGGTAAATGGAGCCAAACGTGGCTCATGCCTTGTGCACCTTCCTCTCTCAGAGCCTGGCTGCCTCTGCCATGTCAGCTTTTTACCAGGGCATGCCAGAGCATCTTCTTTCCTGCCCTCAGTCCTGCGTCCAACCTCGGCATAACTGCAGTGGGGGTTCCCCTGTCCCAGCGTCTCTTGTAGCATTTGCCTGGCTGGCCATTGCACGTGTCTCTCCGGTGATGGGAGGCTGGGTGGCGGAGTGGGGGGTGAGCAGCCTGCTGAGAGGCAGTGTTTTGCAGGGCTGTCCGCTGAGCAGTGGACCTGGGCTGCACTGCCAAGGCAGGCGAAGCTCCAGGACAAGCCGCTTCTCACAAGAAGTCCTGAAGGGAGGAGAAAGTAGATGGCAGTAGAATTTTTGGGTCATCTCTAAGCTTAGGTAATGTACATAAAATGGGGGCTGGGGGATGCAACAGTTTCTCTCTGTAGGTTTGGCTTGGGTAGCTAACCCTGCCGTACGTGTGAGCTGTGAGCACTGCTCGGCATTTGGGCAGGGTGAGGTCCTCTGTGTGTGCCTGCAAGACGTGTTAAGGCATGTGTTGGCGTTTCAGCATGGGCTAAGCTGGCTGGCTAGAGCCGGCTGGCGGCTGCAGGGAGGTGAGGCCCTGCAAATGGCAGGAGAAGTTAGCAGTCGAGGAAACCCCCTGGCCAGGGCGCAGCTGGGGCACCGCTGCTGGAATGGGAAATGGCAGTTCGTCAGCTGGTGGTCTGCTGTGGCTGGGGTCTGGCTCGCAAGCGCCATCTTTGCCTCTCACGGGGAAGCCGGGAGAGCGTTTCTCGGGAGCAGCAGGGTGCTGAATAGCAGCAGAGTTGTGCTCCATTGCCTGGGCAGCGTGGGGCTGCGGAGGTGGATGGGAGGTGTGCGTCTTGGTGCCTGCCCTGAGACAAGGCCTTTGCCACGGGCCTCACCTCCATGCTGCCTTGCCTGTTTCCCTTTCTTTCCCCCTTTCCTATTTATTTTTCTTCCTAAAAGAGCAAAAGCCAGAGGAAGTGTTTTAATCTGGGCTTTTTCTTTTGAGTGATGATGCCTCACACACAGTAGCTCAGGGATCACTATTTATCCTGCCTGAAGGCTCTTCTAGTTCATGCAAATCCCCTTTCCTGTACATGTCTTTGCAGCATTTTATGCCCTTTCACTGCTGCAGAGATCTCTGTGAGTGGCTGGCTAAATACGGCTTCCCCCATGCATGACACGTGTATCTTGGCCCACGGGACTGTAGAGCATGTACCCTGAGATTTCTGGCTTGAAGCACAGGACCGACATCTCAAGCAGTCATTGCCCAGGGGAGCAGCTGGTGCTGCCAGATGCCCGTGTACCAGGATATGTGGGGACCCCAGTCCCACACAGCTTGTCAGAACTTCCTTTGCAGTGACACTGAGATCTCTCCCACCTGTGTGTGCAAGATGCTGTTCTCTGGTGAATTGGCTCTGTTCCCCCACCAGTGTGACGGCCCCTGAGATCTCACTGGCAGGACATGCAACACTGATCCTTTACCTCAGCAATTTCTTGGCATGGGAAGCACAGCCCAAGGCCTCCAGTGTTAGCTGGACCATTTCCCCTGCACCTGCCTGTTCATCAGTGGTGACCCCATATCTTTGATGCAGAGATGTGGATCTTCCATTTATTTAACTCTTCTCTGTGGGCTCCTCTCCGTTCTTTGGACAGTGTCTAGCCTGCTTTTCTCCACCATGAACCCTCCTGGGAACTGTGGTGTCTAAGAACTGTTCAGTACTATGTTGCTTCTCACTTCCCTAACCTCATCCCTTCTCCAGGATACCTCTCAGCAGTGCCTGCTCAGGAAGCAGTATCAGGAGAAATTGTCTAGTGAAAAATTGTTATGGCTGCTTGATCTTTCTCAGCACCTGCCGGTCTGTATTCGTCTTACAGCAAATAATTAGGCACCTCATTGACCCTTAGACCACAACCCATTCAAAGATCTTTGCTTGGCCTAAACATTCTCAAAGTCTTGATTGCTGGGGCAGCTTGGCCATGGATGGAAGGGGTCTTTTCCTATTCTTGACCCAGATGATAAGTTGATGAAATGAACTTTGGAGGAGTGGGCCAGTTGCTTTTTTCAGCTGACTGTGCTCACCCATAAGCATGTTGCAGCTGAGCGTAGTGTGGTCCTTCTAGTGCACTAGAGCAGACCTTGGCATCCCCTGCCTCACTCAGTGTCCATGCATTAAGGGGAATGTTTACTGCCCAAGTGCAGTCCAAGCATGACTGTGTCTTACTGAATATGGTCCCATGGCAGATGCATCTGGGCAGTCCCTCTGTCAACATCCATCTCAGGACTTTTCAGATGTGGCTGCTATCTGGTCACCTCCGTGAACATTTGTCCAAGACCATCCTTTGAGGGTTATGTCTCTGGGTTGGCAATGAAGTCCTCCCATTGAATATTTAGGCAGCCTGATTGAGCTTCCCCACCCTTCAGAAGTCCATGTTGGTGGAGACTTACTTGGGCAGCCTGGGAATGTGCTAGTGATTGCTCAGTCAGCCTTTGAGCTGGGGTTTGAGAGAGGCAGCTCTCTGCCATGGCAGCTGTGCTCCATGCTCCCTGTGCTGAGATCAGCCTCTTGGCAAGGGACTTACGCAGACGGAGGCAGGCATTTTGCAGATGTGAGCTCTGGCCCCCCACTGAATGCGTTTCTGATCCTGTGGCATGCAGAGTGGCCTCCCCTGCCCCTTCCCTAGTGCAGTTCCCTAGAACTCAGCTGAAAGGTGAGCTCTCATCCTCAGAGACCCTTGTCTGGCAAGGTAGCTCTCAGACTAGGCCCACTGAGTTTCTTGATGAAGACTACTGGATGGGCTACAGACAACTTTCGGGAAGCCCAGTCACCATTGAAAATTTTCCAGTGGGTGTATGATACTGTGAGAAATGCTTTAGATGTGAATTTTCTAAATGCTTGGGACACTTTCTCTTGGGACAGGAACAAGGAAAGGATGCTGTAGGTCCTCTAGCAAAGGAGGTACAGCTTTCATAGCTTGGAGAGCAGCTGTAAGAGCTGGGAAGGTACTAAGGTAACACTATGGAAAAGATGCTCAAGCAGCCACTAAAAGATGTCATGCTCAAGCTGAGCCAGTATCACAACAAATGGGAAGAGGCAGCATTTTTGACTGCATCTGGGCAAGGTGCAACAGAAAGTACAAATTCTCAGGGTAGGAACAAATGTGGTTAATGAACATTTTTTATGTTCACAGACATGTAATAGAACTGCTAGCTCACCACCTTGGTAAAGGTGGCATAGGCAAGAGCAATTGTGAATTCGGGTTGTACGCTGTGCTAAAAAAGAAATCGTATTCACTCTAGAGACAGCAAAACAACATGATCTGATACCAAATTTCATGTTCGGGGTCTTTTATATACCCCTGAATCACCAAACAAAACACGTTGATTTATTTCTGAAGTACTTCTCCGCTTTGTGTGAAAAGGAGAATTATGTTGTCATGGGAGACTTTGGCTGGGGATACCAAAGAATATGCTATGCTGTGGAGAGTTTCTCATCAATTTACAGATGATGGCATGCCCAAGTAAGGCAATGATTTTAGATGTCCTTACGACAGATGAAGACTGGGTTAGAATTGATGGTTGCCTAAAGACAAGGGATCAACTGAGAAACAAATGAAGACATCGCCCAGGACAAAAATGCCATAACAGAGAACTGCATGGTGTTATGAAGCCTTTTCTCACAGTGAAATTGTTTAGGGGAAGTATTAAAAAAATATGATTAAGTGGGAGATCTGTGGAAAGAAGAGAGTATTTCCAGTTATCCAAAAAGCTATGATTTAGTACACATGAGAAGATACTTTTCAGTAAATTACTTCCTTGAATAAGTGGCCATGTGACAGTAGTACTTAGAAATAAGGATAATTAATAATAATAATAAAGCCTGACCTTAATTAATAAAAATAAACCTTGTAACCACTACCGTGACTGTGGGTGGGGAAAGAGGAATAGAGGGACAACAAAATAATTGAGATGTATAAAAAAAGGTTATATGAGTAGCTGAAGACATCCAGCTATCATTTTTTTCTTGAGGTCTAAGTTCACCAATAAATCACTCTAGTTACATTTAAAGAAAAATCAATTCTAGCAGTAATATAAACCTTTTTTCTTGACTGAAATTGGAAAAAAAATGTTATCAAAATGAGGCAAAAAAAGGAGAAGTACTCAGCAGATATGTCTGTTCTGTATTTGGAAAGAGCAGAGTGTGGTCAGAGGGGAATGATGAAGCACTTTCCAGGTCGTGAGCAATTAAGGAGGATCCTTGACAAGATCTTCTTGCAATAAATGCTTCGACATTTCCAGGCACAGACGACCTCGAGCACGCTAATGCAGAGCGGTGCTGTAGCAGCGAAGAAGCCACCGCACAAAGCTTGAGGCTGCTTGGGGAGTTGGAGTAAGTGAAGCTGGAAAAAAAAAGAGCACAGCACTGCAGCATGATGATGGTCTAGATGGCAGTTTGGTCAGGCTGAGAAAGGCATCCTAGGAGTCTGAGGTGAGGAGGAAGCTGGAGGCTCTGTTTTCAGTGAGATTTCAGTGTGTGCTTGGGGTCCAGCACCTACACCCATACCCAGGTTGGTGACCAAAAAACTACAGATTCCAGAGATTACAAACTACCTTTTTTTTTTCCCCTCTGTCCCAGGACTCAGAGCAGGGGCAACAAAGGTTGCTCACTTGTTTGGCAGAGAGTTGGCAACATTACAGTAGAGCTTTGAGAACTGCAGTGTCAGAGTTGCCCCCCCACCAGTACCGCATGTATTATTTCCCATTTAGCAACCTCCAATTTCACCCACTATTTTAATAACTCAGTCACAAGATCCTGCTGCACCTTTCCACAGACTGATTCAGTGTTGAGTGTCCTGCATCATTTTGCATAAGCAACAAACCTCGGCACCTCATGCTCCAAATTGTTCTGAAGGTGTTGAATGAAAACAACCCTGGGGCAGATATCTTCAGATGTTGACCTCCTCTCTCAGTCACTAGCTTTGCCACTAGTTTTCAGCCTAGAGAGGGTGGTCTTCCCTGTTCTGTGGCAGTTTAGGTTCTTTGAAAGCTTTTTGGCAGTCTGTTTTTTCCTAAATCCAGTTGCTTTTCATCACGTGGGGAACTAATGTGAGTGGTGAATTACTTACAGCATAGTTACATGTTCCTTTATTTCATGCTGGAGTCCATCTGAGAGACTGGCACCTGGTACTACAGTTTGCTGCCCTTCACATCACAGACACGTTCTCAAGTCCTGACACTTCGGTTTGCACCAGTGGCTTCATCTCATTGCTGCTGAGGGGGGAAAAGAAAAAAAAAAAAAAAATCTTATTTGGGACTATCCCAAAGCTCCTCTGATGGCAAAACATTGGTTTTACTGTTCTGCTGTGCCCTTAGCTTCCCTAATTACTCCCACACCATCTTGGGGGTTTTTTTGGCAGCTTTCTTGTCTCCGAGATGCATTTGAAAAAGGTTTTCATGCTACCTTTTCTCTTTGTCATACCTTTTCCTTAAAAACTGTCTTTTTTTAAGACTCTTAAATTTAATTTGCTGGTATTTATGTGGTTTTCTTCTATTTTCATTTGACTACAGCTTCATCTTTTTGAAGACTGTCTTTTCAAATATTAGGCAGTAAAACAGGTTCATTCTAGGAACATTTAATTGAGAATAATTCCCTGAAGAAGACAACACTTCTATAGTAAGATAATATATGGAAGTTAACTATTCTGTAACAAGAAATTATATTAAGCTCAGAAGAGTAAGCAACAAATTATTTGTTTTGCAGCGTGTATACAGTACAATTGCCCAAAGGTAGGCAGCTTGGTTTGGATGCAATGCCTGCTTTCTGTGAGTGCTGCCCGTGCCCACGGTGGCATTTGCATACCCTGACTTTAAGTCATGTGTTTTGTGAATGGTATCTGTTACAAAGAAGAGTTTGGAACATTATCACCTTATACAACTGTCCAACATACGCCATGCCTCATAGTATTTCCTATCGCAGATCTGTATCTCCTCTTGCACAGACCTCATTTGCTCAAAGACTCACTCATTCACTTTAGAATTGGAAAGAATGTATTTTAAGGGTCCAAGACTTTTTTTTTTTTTACTGTGCTTATGCAGTTACCATTTTGTTATGTTTTGGTCTGATTTTTTTTTTTTTTCCCCAAAGCAAACTTAACTAGTTTCCACATCTGCTCAAAGTGACTTTCACTACATGACATCTTTTTTAAGGCTGAAGTTTCATGCTAACATATTGAGAAGGTGGTCTGAGGACAACTAGCCATTTCTTGGAGGAGTAATGCACGCGTGGTAGTACACACAAATGCCAATGAAGTATAAAATTACTTCTTTAAACATTCAAAGTTGCCGTAAAAGGGAATTTTCCTGTAACACCACTGCTAATTACCATACCGCAGCATCACTTGAATTTCTTCTGTCTTAAAAAAAAAGAAAACAAAAGGTGCAGCAACCAGAAATGGTTGGCTGCCCATCAGAGAAGGTGTCGCTCAGGTTAGCTGGAGAGCTTTGTGTCAGCACAACCCGGCAAAGGAGTGAACCTGCATCCCTCTCCCACAAGGGCTCAGCACAGCGAGCCCCAGCACCCAGCTGGCCAGGGGAGGCACTCAGGCTTTGGCCAGGATCGGTGTCTTTCTATACCTCCCCCTTGCAAGGCATTCATAAATCACGATGGATTCTGGGTTATTGCAGCTGCTCTTAGAGCCAGTTTATCCCAGCAGAGTGGCATGATCACTTTTAGCTCCTTTGCTGAGCAAGAACCTCTTTATGTCTGAGTGCCTGCCTTCCCTGACCCAGCGTGTCTATCGGTTTTCCTTAGAAATGCTTTAGGAGCAAACCTAGAGCTCCTCTACTTAGGAGAAAACTCTTCTCCAGAGAGAGAAGCAGCTGCCGTGGCAGATCTTCCATCTTTATCCCAATGCCATCCACAGTCACATATATCAATTTTTCAAATTAACAAAAAGAAATTTAGGACAGGGTTGCAGCTCTTGGACAGCCTGGCCACTGAGCTAGCTTGTCCATCTGTCCAGAGAGGCCTTGCTGTGGTGCCATCTGCAGGCACAGAGCCTGGATACAAAACAAGGATTTAGGAGAAGAGCTGTGCTTTTTTCAGGAGCCTACATGAGACAGGAAACCCAGCCCTCCAGGCAATCCAAAGGCTGCACGACTGGTTTGCTACACTTGCTCTCCCTGTTTCCATACAAGAGCAACTGTGGTTTAAATTCTGCGATTCCTGGCTTGCCTCACCTAGATACCATATCATTTCTTTCCAAGCATTTCAAGCAAGATTGTAAACCAGTTGAAATAGTATTTCAAAACACAGATGAACCTTTATCTGAGACATTCACAGCAATCGTCTGAGAGCACATAGTCTTCCTCCACCCCACCCTCCGGGGTTGTGTGAATTTGCTCATTCCAACAGCAATTTGATCTCAAGTTGGATAGGCCTTGCTCTTGCTAAATAATGAGAGTTCTTTGCTCTAGGTGGATTTCCAGGCAGCTTGAGAGACATAATGCCTCTTAGAGGAAAAAGGTGACTTGTTGACATGTTCCTACTCTAAACCCAGTTCAAAATATCTTTGTTTTGCATGGGAAAAAACAGGTACCCACCCTCTCTAGTCTTTCAGTAGCCTCTCTGCACTTCCAGATTATCAAGCAAGGTGCACTGCCACAGCACACAAATACACAGGCAGCAGCACACAGGGCAGCCATTCAAAGCACCCAAGAACAGCAGTCGAGGACAGGATGGGACCAACCCAAGACTCATTTGTAAAACCTGACAGGCCTGCAGGCTACACCTCTCCCGAGCAGCAACCCAGCTCTGCAGGAGGGCTGCCTCCAGTTAGTTCCAGCATCAGGCAGCTCCCATTTAACTCCAGAGTTACCTAAAGCTCCCATAGGACCATTTGTAGGGCAAGCCAGGTATTGCTGCTGTCCCAAGGCTAACAAGCTGTTCTGAGTCTCTGGATAGGAGCTGGGACAGGTTATTTATCCTTTTTGCAAAGCAGCTTTGAATCATCACCCTCTAGTCCAGTAAACATTTAATTTTTACACAGCCCAACTGCTGAAGATAAGCAGCTCCAGGAAAATATGTCTAACATTCCTTGATCCTGGCAGCATAAGTCCTCCAGTTTAAGTCCTTGCTCCAGATCAGGGTCTAAAGTAGTTGAGATCCAGACAATAGCTCCAACCCTGCCTGCCAGGAAGAGGAATGACACATCACCTCCAAGACAGTAAATTGAGCTGCTAAAAACGGAGGGCCACTCAATTTTGTGTAGCACATCACTTATCTGCACCAGTGCTTATAGGTCACGGAAGGCTCAGCCCCTTCCTGGCAGCATTCGTGCTTCCAGGAGGAGGTAACACAGTCCCCGGCAGAGGGCTGACACTCACCTTGCAGAGATTTGCTGCTCAGGAGCTTAACTGCAACTGCCCCTCCTTCCGCATAGAATTAAGCCAGAATTAAGACTAGCTACCACCATGGTAACACTGGCCTCTGGCACGTCCCCAGGCAGCCATTTCCTCGAGGGCAACTCAATTCAATGAGGTAAAAGCAAATGAAAAATCCTCCTTGTAACATTTGTACCAAAACGGGGCGGGGGGGGGAATTCCACTTTCTTGTGCCACTTTGCCAAACCAAATGCAGTCATCTGCTCAGCACTTTATTCTGCCTACACCCACCAGACAAGCAAATCCAGAGTGCTGCGAGGTAGATAGAGCAGGAGAGCTGCATCCCATTCTACCACACCAGCAGTCCTGTGAGCACAGCCCTGCACCACACCTTATTTTGGCTCACGGGCAGGAGTCTTACTTCTGACACAGGTAGCTCACCGGTCTGCATACCGCAGCTCCGCTGACTGCAGCCTGGCACTCAGAGAGAGGCACTTGCTTTTCTTTGCAAGTCAGGTAGCCCAGAACTGCATCACACCCATGCACGACCCAAGCTGTCCGAACACCTCTCCTGGCATCTCCCATGTCTCTGCCGCCTGCGTTCACAGCCGCAATGCAGTGGCCATGCAGCACTGCTTAGACCTGTCCCTCCCTGCAGTTGGAGCCAGGCTGGCTGGGCCCATCTTAAAGCAGGCACCTCTACTTGCTCATTACCCTCCTACACTTTCTCCCATTTTCCCACTGACAGATGGACCAGACATTTCAGATGGTGATCACTTTTATTGATGTAAGGTGGTACACAAACAGATCAGTTTCTATCAGCCTCTCCACCTCCCCCAGGCTCGGGGAGAAGTTGGAGGAGTGGGGGAGACAAGGGAACAGAACTGGCCTCTCACTGCAGGATGCAGAGCTAAGCGGTGGTGAAGAAGGGCAGGGGCTCCAACGAAGGAGAGTCCTGCTTCCCTAGGCAGCAGGGGGGCTGTGTGCTCAGTTCACTCCTTGGATGCCATGTGGACCATCAAGTCCACAACACGGTTGCTGTATCCATACTCGTTATCGTACCTGGGGACAGAAACAGAAGTGCTGTCAGGACTGACCAATTTCTTGCATCCCCCTCCTCCATTGTCCCTGCTCCCCTGCCCCATCCCACACCACTGAACCAGGCATCTTGCCATCCACTTCCAGTAAAGAAAGTAGGAAGCATCCCATACACTCCTCAAAAGGGAAGAAGGCTATAGTCATTTCAGGTAAGAAGCAATCTCAGTCCAGAAACTTTTAACATGTTGGAGCCACCCTACTTGGCAGGGGTCCATGTATCCCCCAGCACTGCCAACCTGGCACTGGTAACAGCCTGTAACTTGTCTGTGCTGGCCCCTACCCCACAGTCACATCCACCACCCCTAGGCTATGCCTACCAGGAAACCAGCTTGACGAAATGGTCATTCAGTGCAATACCAGCACCCGCATCAAAGGTGGAGGAATGGCTGTCACCATTGAAGTCACAGGAGACAACCTGGAACAGAGAGGGAATTGTATCACATGCAGTTACCCACAGCCTGAACCAGAAGCGCCCAAAATCGGAGTCCCAGCAAGGCTCCTCCCATCAGAAAAATGAGGCGAGCACCAATAACCACAGGCCAAGAGACTAGGAGTTACATACCTGGTCCTCTGTGTACGCCAGGATGCCCTTCAGGGGCCCATCAGCAGCAGCCTTCACTACCCTCTTAATGTCATCATATTTGGCCTGAGGAGAGACACATTCAAGATGGTCAGACGCCAGCTTATACAAAATGTCCGCTGGGGGGGGAGGGGGAAGTATGGGGGACTGGAGAGACACATGGGAGCACGATGGCAGCAGTCATGCGTGGCAGGTGCCATTTCCACCAAGATCAAATCATCTTAGAACAAAAATGAATGCAGAGAGGGTGATTCCAGGTAACAGAAGGAGTTTAGAGGAAGCAGGGGCAGATCTGGAGGTCATCAGGGCCTTCGCATCACTTACTGGTTTTTCCAGACGGCAGGTCAGGTCCACAACAGAGACGTTGGGGGTTGGCACACGGAAAGCCATTCCAGTAAGTTTCCTGTGAGAGACACATGAGTCAGCAGAGAACAGCACTTAGCACCTTTCTGCCAGCCCTCCATTCTGCTAGGGATGGGTCAGAGCCAGCCAGGTACCAGCTGCTGCCTCCTGACACCCAAGGAGGGACAACACTCACCCATTGAGCTCAGGGATGACTTTTCCCACAGCCTTAGCAGCCCCAGTAGATGCTGGGATGATGTTCTGGGCAGCACCTCTGCCATCCCTCCACAGCTTCCCAGAGGGCCCATCCACTGTCTTCTGTGTGGCTGTGATGGCATGGACAGTGGTCTGGGAAAAAAAAAAAGAGCACAGCAGTTAAGAACACAGCTGATACTCTCCAGAAAAAGCATCCCAGACACCTCCTCCCTATCCCAGGGGACACAGGGAGTACAGATGCTTTTCCTCTGCACCTGGGGATAGGGCACCCTCCTGAGCAGCACTCCAGACCTACCATGAGACCTTCCACAATGCCAAAGTTGTCATGGATGACCTTGGCCAAGGGCGCCAGGCAGTTAGTAGTGCAAGAGGCATTGCTGGGGAAGAGAGAGAGGAAGGCTCATCAGCCAGAGACAACATATCTAGAGGCAAGATGAGACCTCATGAGCTGCTGAGAGCTCCAGGCCAGACAGCATCTTCCTCTGTCCTTACCTGACAATTTTCAGAGACTTGTCATACTTGTCATGGTTGACACCCATCACAAACATGGGAGCATCAGCTGAGGGGGCAGAGATGATAACACGCTTAGCACCACCCTTCAGGTGAGCCTGGAAAAAGAGAAGATTAGGTAATCCAGAATCCCTCCAACAGCTCACTTCCTCAGACAAGCTCTCCTCCCTCCCAGCCCTATCTCAAGCAACTCTGTGCACTGTAATGTGCCCCACAGGCAGGAGCGGCAGTATGCCTTCTCCCATGTGCCACAATGGCATACTCACCCCAGCCTTCTCCATGGTGGTGAAGACACCAGTGGACTCCACAACATATTCAGCACCAGCATCTCCCCACTTAATGTTGCTGGGGTCACGCCTGAGGAGGGACAAAAATGTGAGAGCTGCTCCACAAAACACCTGCTTTCATCCTCCAGAGGGGCAAGAGGGAGAGAAATACTTACTCCTGGAAGATGGTGATAGCATTCCCATTAATCACAAGTTTCCCATTCTCAGCCTTGACAGTGCCCCGGAAGTGACCATGAGTAGAGTCATATTTGAACATGTAAACCTAGCAAGGAGACACAGAGGAGGAAAGGTCAGGCACCCTGGATGCCATCTCCACAACCCTTGCTCTGCCTACGCCACAGTCTCAACTCCCCACCTCCTCGCTGACCTCGTCCAATTGCCGCATTGTACTTGGCTCTGCCGAACCTCCCAGCCCTGTGCCTCTACCCCACACCCGGTTTTCCTGGGAAGCTACTAGAACAGAGCCCAAGGAGAGCTCTACTCAGAAAGGCCCAGAGGGGGCACTGCAAGGCAACTCACCATGTAGTTCAGATCAATGAAGGGATCATTGATGGCCACCACTTGGACTTTGCCAGAGAGGACGGCAGCCCGGGTGACCAGGCGGCCGATGCGGCCAAATCTACGAAGAGAGAGACGCGGGGTGAGAAGGAGCAACAGGGAACCTGCCAGGCTAGGCAGGTCCGCTGCCTTTCCTCAGAAGCATCGGCCGCTCCCTGCCTGGTGGGGCAGGAGGGAGCCCAGCAGCCGTGTCCAAAGGCCGAGGCACCTCGGTTAAAGATTAAGAGCGACCCCCACACCAGAAAGGTCAAGCGCTAAATTTACTGAGGGGCCCCGGGGATCCGGTTACTCCTCGGCCCGGCAGGAGAAGGTCATGTCCCCCGGGCCGCCGTCGACACACGATCCAACGGGCAACCTTTTGGTGGGGGGCTGCAGCCCGCCGGAGGGGTGCGGGGACCCCCAGGGGGACCATGCCGGGGCAGACGGGCAGTGCCGGCGCTTCCGTGGTGACTCACCCCGAATCTCGAGGGGGAAGTGACTCAGCAGCTCGCCCAGCCCCTCAGCCCGGCACGGGGGGCGACGGTGGAACGGGACCGGTGGGGCACACAGCTTCCCCCCACCACCACCTCCCTCCCCCTGCGTCCTTGAGGCGACCTTGCCCCCCCTTCCCTCATCCCACTCGCCCCGCCGAGCACCTCCCGGTGCCGCAGCCCGGCCCCAGCACTCACCCGTTGACTCCGACTTTCACCATCTTCGCCTCTTCGGGATGTTCCTGCAGGCAGAAACCGCCAGTGAGGTGCCCGGAGCGGGGATGGACGCGGCGGGCGGAAAACCGGCCACCGCCCCCAGCAGCCGCGCCTCGCCTACCCGCGCGCCTGCTCGGGGCACCGTTAACGTCTCGCCCACCGCCGGGAGAGGGGGCGCACGCGNACCCCCGCCCGTTACCTGCTGCCTCTAAGCCGCCCGGCGCGCAGTGAGAAGGTGGCGCAGCGCCCCTCCGCCGCCCTTTATAGCTGCGCAGGGAGGAGGGCTAGGGCCCGCCCCGCCGGGCCGGCGCCGAATGGGAGCGCGGGGGCCGGGCTGGGCTACGTGCGCCCGCGCTGCGGGTGCGGCTGTCTCGGTGTGTCGTCGTTTCCCCCTTCCCCCCCACACCTACCGACACCACCACCAACCACCCCGGTAACAAAGGCCCAGCGCCGGGAGCGGGAGGGTCCGCAACGGTCCCTGGGGGGCGGGGGTGCGCGCTGCACCTTCCCTCCGAGCCACCCCTGGGCGGCGGGGTGGGGGTGATGGTAGTGAAAGATGCCCCGGTCCCGGAGGAAGCAGCGTCCTCGCCCTGCGGCGGGGAGGTATCCTCAGGGCGGGGAAGGACGGCTGGGCCCGTGCCTGGGGAGGCGGGAAGTGCCCCCGCTGATGGCCAGAGAGGGGCTCCTTTCTCGGGGCTCTTTGCCGCCGGCGCCCCCGGGGAGTGGCGTGCGCAGCTTTCACCTGGTAACAAAGGAGAGACCCTCCCCGGCTGCAACCTGCACCCCTCTCCCGGCCCGCCCCGCTTCCCCCAGCATGGCGGCGAGGGCAACGGGGCCGCAGAGATGCTGGGGGCACCCCGAGGGAGCAGTGGGTCCCAAGCGTCTCCCATTCCCCCCAGCGCTGGGAGCCAGCGGGTGCTGGCTGGAAGCTCTCTTTCACCCCCCACGCTGGGGACCCCCTGCTTGTCTTAGGCTCCCCGGTGGTTTTAGGCAGGCGTGCTCTGGATGCACCCAGCAGGCCACGCGCCGCAGCGTGAGCACCATGTTAATGAAGCACTGCGGCACTGCTGCTACCCGCGGGACGTGACGGCGGAAATCCTGCCCATCCGCCACCTCGGCCCGCCTTCGCCGGCCGCCTGCGAGGAGTAAGCGCTCCCTGCATGGCTGCCGCTGCTGCCCAGCCTGCTGACCGCCCCATGCCGAGCTCCCTCTCTGAGCTGTGCCAGGCTGTATCCCCCGGCTTGGCGCAGGGCTTTGCACAGTCCAGGGGCCGTGGAACAAACCCGTGCTAGGCGTGAGGCTCAGAGCGTGCTGGAAAGCCCCCATCCCTTGGGGAGGGGGTCCCGGAGGAAGGTGTGGGAATGGCAGGGATGCAGAGCTGGGCTGGCAGGGGGTGTTGGGAGCAGGCCTGCCTCTCTGGCTGCTTGGCTGAGCCGGGCTCCAGCTGGGCTCTGAGGCTGAGGAGGGAGGAGGGGGCTGGGGAAGCCCCGCAGGTACTGAGGTGGGGGGGCAGAGAGGGGTCACGCAGCTCAAACGTAACCCAACTCTCCTTATACTGCTGCTATTCCCAGTGCCAGTGGCTAAGTTTAGCCCCAGCTGAGGTTACGACCTTTTCTTAAAGGCCAGGGGATGGTACAGCAGCAGGGCTGGAGGGGTGTGAGCCCGTGCTGGGGTTCGTGGCGCTCCAGCTGCAGCCCGCTGAGGGGCCAAGGGGGTGCTCTCGAGGGCAGTTTCTGCACAAACATGAGGCCCCTGTGTTTGCTTGGCAAACATGACAGCACTGGGTGCCCTATGCCGGGGGGCAGAGTGCAGCTGGGATGAGCCAACGCGGCGCTTCTGCCCCTGCGCNCCCCCTTCTGCTTCCACAGCCCTGGCAGTGCCGTGCTGCAACCGTGCGTGCTGCCCAGCCCACTCAGAATGGCGGCGTGCACCCAACATGGCCCCGCGCGTGGGGGCCAGGGGGTGGCAGGCTCTGCCGCCATCTCCCAGCCAGCCCCCGCTGCCAGCCCCTCGCCCCCGCACGGCCCCCCTGCCTGACGGCAGCCACAGCCTCTCACGGAGGCGCTGCTGCCGAACTTGGATGCGGTGATTAGTACAGCTCTGTTTAATTAGCAAGTGAGTCCTCAAGCATAGAGAGGAGGGAGGGGGCTGCCAGCAGAGGTGGGGTCCTACGGCTGAGGGGAAGCCGTGGAGCCGGGCAGCTCCTCTTCGTACTGCCGTGCTGCTTCCCTGCCGCTGCCACTCTCCTTCAGGGCAGGAGCTTCATGTTTTCGGCTGCCAGTGCGCCGTGCTGGTTCCCAAGCCGGTGCTGCGGGTGCCTGGGTCTCCACTGGCTGTGGAGGAGCAGGGCTGGTGAGCTGCCCAGCGGTGTGCTGCCTGCCTGCCCTTGTGCCCCAGCTGGGCCCCCTGCACAACCCCAGTAGCATGGGTGGTCCCTGTGTCCCAGCCTTTCCCCTGGCTGCAGGCAGGTGGTGGCCCCACAGACTGCCCTGCTGTCCCCCTCGCTCTGGTCCTCCCACCATCCCTGTTCTCAAGTCTCCCCTTACTTCTTCCCTGCCTGCTTGTTTGAGCCCTTGCTGCTGGCCTTCTCACCTTGGAGCCCCCTCCAAGGCTAACACCCCAAACCACTGAAGGTCCCAATCCGGTCCAGTTTCAGCCCAAAGCAGCCCCTGGGCATGGCCTTCCAGGCCAAATCTCCAGGCAGTGACCACTTGCGACTGGTGAGGGTCTTGCGCCAGAGAGAGGGATGGGCAGCTCTAGCCCCCGATGGGAGGAAGGGGAGGGTGGAGGAGAGCAACTGAGGGCTGAAGCCAGACCCCTCCTTTGTGTCCTCTTCGGCCAGCGCAGACTTAGGCTCCAGAGGCAGCAACTGGGAAAGGAGCATCTGGGATAAACAGAGGAGAGGGAGGTGAGAGCGGACTTGCCTGTGCTCCTGGCAATAAGCTTTGTACCCCTCCTCCTCTGCCCCACACCTTCCCTAGGGCTCGGGCAGGACATAAAATGGTGCCTGCGAAATTGCATCCTGTTGTAGGGAACGGCTAGACCAGCAGCTCCTGCAGCCTGAAATGATTTTGCTGTCCAAAAGAGCAGGGAGGCAGCTGCTGTGAGCCTCTACCTGTCTGCAGATTGCCCTGCTCTTGTCAAACCATGTGTGTGTCCCCCAGTACTTGGAAGGTCAATGAAAGGCTTCAGTCTTTGCTCCTTTTGCTGATGCTGACCACCTCCATGTGCTCAGGCTGCTGCGTGGCATTTCTTTTCTTCCATAGGGCTGGTGGGGAGGACAGACCTGCCCCAAAATACCTGCTGCTAAAGATGAGGGGGAGGCAGGAGTGGCAGCGCTGGGGGAGCAGGTGTGAGGAAGGGGACTCCTCATCTGCTGGGAATCCCCTAGGCTGTCTGTGCAGGCAGGCATGTCCTGATCGCACACACACCCCCCTGCACCGCTGGCAGCCTCAGGCTATAGGGAGATAAGGGCCAGGAGGTGCATTGGGCGCAGCGGAGGCATGGCGTGGCTGCCCAGGGAATCAGCCTGTGGTAGCCATTCCACATCTGTTCCTCACGTGGGTGCTGAGCTAAGGCTGAAGATGCCTTTGTGCAGTTAATTGAAGCAGACACGGGCATCTTCAGCAAGGAGTGAAAGCAGTGAGTCATAGCAGGATCAGTCTTGTGATGTGAGTTTACGTCCTAACCGCTTTCCTGTAGCTTTCTCAGGGTGATGTGAAGGCAAGGTATTGCGGCTCAGGTTAGGGTTTGGGTAAGAGGGAGCTGGGTAGATGTGAAAGCCAAAAATATTATTGCTATAATTGCTGAGGGTAAAAGATGTACCCAAGTGAAGAAGCCCTTAGCTGGTATCCTGGCCTTAAAGAGGAGCTGCTGGGGCGTAGTACTGAGCTTAGGAGTGAAAATCCTGACCTAACAGGATGAGCCTTCCCTCTGAAACATCAGAACCAGGACACTGAACATGATGAGGGACACGACTGTAATTTCTGGTGGCTGCTGACACAGGGCAGAGTTAGGCAGGACTCATCTCTTTACCGTTAAAAGCCTCTGCAGGCAACATGGGGAGTCCCATGGGCAGCATGCCCCAGACCAGAGAGCATGAAAAAGCTTTTGCCTGTCTGCTGCTTTTTAATGCTGGTGCCCCTTAGGACCTGGGTTATAAAGTCACCCTAGAGATGGTGAACTGAAGGGAAGGGAGCAGTGAGCATAATAGCAGTCTCTGGTAGCTGGAATTTGGGACCCCCACTCATTCCAGGTTCAAGCACAACCTCCCCAAATTGCCCCTCCACTCCTGCAACCTCCCTCAGCTCTCTCCCAGTCCCTCCTACCTGTAGCCTCTGTCCTGGTAAGGACACAGTCTGAACGCTGGCAGAGAGCAGAACTAAGAGGAGGAAAAGTGAGCAAGGCCGCGACTGGAGCCCCAGCATCATCTTCTTGTCCCAGGAACTGCAGCATCTGTGCCAGATGCAGTCCCTAGCCTCTCTTTGCCTTTATAGCTTTGGTTCTGGCAGGCGCCTGGCCCCCAGCTCTCTGCTGAACTACCCCCCCGGAGCTCCTTAACCTTTCAGCCCTTTTGTCCAGGGTGATATATTTCAGGGTGAGCTCAGCAAGACCCCTTCCTCTAAAGAAAAAGGATACAAAGGTGTTTACTGAGTGTCTGGGAAGACAAATGTAAGTTGAGCTGCTGCTGGCCAGGACCTGGAGGTATCTGTCAGGGTCAGGAACGGGGTGACACTTTGAGACACGTCCCAAAGAAGGGTACTGAAGGCTGCATTATATGGTGATATTGAACATACTCCTCATAGGCAGAGTGCTGTTAATGCTATTTCTCTGATCATCGTGAGCACGAACTAGCAGTAGTCACACTGCTGGCTGCACAGAGCTGACACAAATTCAGCTCTGTGACAATACAGGCTCTCTTGTTTTTTATATTTCTACCTTAGTGACCGAGTTGGCCTGGGAATGAAGAGCTCTTGCTACAGAAGGTGTGTGAATTCCAGCACTAACTCTACGGGATTTGTGGTGGTGACAGGAGCGTGGGTCTAGTACTAGCAGGCGTATAACTTGCAGGCTGGTTGTCCTGAGTCACTAACATACACCATCTGGAGGGCTGGGCTGAGTTTCCAGAGGAACCAGCACAGAAAAGAGCTCATCGAGGCTCAGCTTGCACTTTCTCAAGCTCAGGCGCACAATGGAAGCGGGACAGCAAGGAGCAGATTCCTACCTCCTAAATCTTCTGGCCATTAGTTTCTCCTGCTTTGTTTATCTCCCCCATTTTACTGTAGTTTCTCACCGCTTGAACAAGGCAATGAGGTCACTGTTTGGAGACCAGGGTGCAGAAGTCAGCCTCGGTGTGAAGACAGAAACTAATCAGGAAAGTTTGTCAGGGAAGAGAAAGCGGCGGGACTGTACCCCCCATACAGGATTAGTAGTGGGTGTGCTGGGTGAGTTTAGTAACACCTTAAACTTCCCTTCCTTCAGTATTGTTGCACAATTAGGACAAAACTTGACAGGCAGTGTTCTGCTGTCTGCTTTTTCTTTTTTAAGGAAAGAAGAAAAATAGGAAAAAAAAAAGCACCTTTTGCAGAGATAACTAAAGTCATAGTTCAGAGATTTGTCCTGTCTTTCTTTCCCTCCTTCCCTGCCTTCCTTCCAAGCATTTTCCAGTTGTAGATGCAGATCTGTGGGTCCCTTTCTGCTCTGCCCAAGGAGCCAGAAAATTTTATGAATGATTTTGGATCAAGTCCATGAAGAGTGTGGGGCTTCAAGTCTGGACCACCGAAGCTGAAAGCAGGAGAGACTTTGCACAGGTGAGGGCATCCAAGTATGTTAGCTCCACCTGACACCTGCAACCCTCTCACCTGGGCCAGCTGTCTGAGGCATGCCAGCAAACGGAGAGCCTCCATCGAGACATTTTGTGGGGAGCAAGATTACTTTCATACCGGCCTTTTAAACCACAAGGCAGAGGTTACTGCTGGAGAGACATTCATGGGGACATTCAGATGAGGTGCCTGTGTGCAAACGGAGGGTGGGATATGTGCGCACAGCCAGCCCTTCCGTATGCTGGATGCGGTAGGGTATGGGGCTTTGCGGTGTGAAAGTTTCAAAGGGGTGGGAAAGAGGAAGGAGGATGGGAACTGAGCACGTGTTCATCCCACATGCAAGATGTCTCTGAGGATGTTGTGTACTGCCTAGTCACATTCAACCATCCAGAAACAGCTGAGTCAGTCTGCTAGAGTATTCATGCTCCCGGCAAGACAGCTGCAGGCAGATGCGTCTCATGCTGAACGCACAGGTTCCAGGAGTCAACTCTTCCCTGAGTGCAAGGTAAGTACAAAAGCAACAATGCTTTGGTTTTGATACAAAATGTAGTGGTGGTTTGATCTGGCATCCTTTGAACGTGGTGGCCTCCATACTGCAAGAAGAATGCCAGAAATGTGTTTTGCAACTTCTCCGAATTCCAGCCCACTTGCATGCAGATTGAGCCCTGCAGGGATGGACAGGCTCTGAGCTCTCAAGTGATGGGTCCCCTCCTTGGGTCCAGCAAAAGCTGGGGCTAGCAAGAGGGAATCAGTCATCACTGTCCCATACCAAGCAAGAAACTTCAGAGACTGTAGAAAATTTGCAAATTCTTGCAAATTTGCAAATCCAGCAAAGCCTGGATAAATTGCAGGTGCTCAGTGACTCAGGTGCTGTGAAGTTGCAGCTGTTCTGTGTCCCAGATCCTTGCTGGGACTGCAGTAGAACTGAATAGTTGCTCTAATGTGTCCTGGCAATGCCTATGAAGTGGAAAGGCTTTGGCAGACAAGTCTCCGATTGCCCCAGTTTTCTCACACTCAAATAGGTTATTGTCCTTCTTTCCTCTCTGGTGCTAACAAGTTTCCTCTGTAAAAACCCTTCCCCCCCGATACTGGGGCACTGATCCCAGAGCTTGCAAGACCACCAGAAAAGTAGCCTCCTGATGAATCATGATCAGTCTTTTAGAAGCAGAGTTGCTTATAAAGGAAAGGAGCAAGGGTACCTGGAGAGTGGAGGGAGTAGAAACTGAGTGAAGTATCCTGGGGAAATAGCCCTTGGGCCATGGTGATGCAAAGGGCTGATGGTTTCTACAGGCTCTAGAAGCAAGGATGATATTCCATCATTCCACTGGTACCATGTGTAGGAGTTTGGAGCCTACTGTGGTCAGGAGTCCCTCAGAGAACCAAAACACCGCTGATCTTGGCACTGAGTAATCCCATTGCTTTGTTTCTGAGGCAGTGGGATTACTCCTTTAGTAGCAACTCCTGGTCATCATGGCAGCCACCCAAACAGCTGCTTGCAATGAACAGAAGGGCAGCAACTGGCTGCTTAAGGCAGCAGCTGCTGTGTAGCTGTTCAAACCCCTCTTGGTTTTTGCTTCATCTTTCTGCAGGACTTCCTTTGTCCATGACACAGGATTGCTAATTCCTCCCGTGCCAGGATGGTGAGGAGAGGGGGATGATCCAGCTGAATGGCCTGCAGAAAGGGACCAACAGGAGCTCCCGCTCACTGACCTTCCACTCTCACTTGACCAGGCAGTGCTGTGCCCAGGGAAGAGCAAAAGATGGACTGCAAAGCAGTGAAGGAGCCACTGTGTCAATTCAGTCATTAACTGCCAAACCCTCCTTCCATCCCAGAAAGGCAGCTGGGCAGCTCTCCTGAAGGATAAAATTTAACCACTTCTAGTGGAAAAACACGGCCTGAAGGTAAGCCAATGCATAAGACAGTTTTTTGGCCACCATGTTTCTTCCATCCACCCATTCATATCCCCCTCACTGCAGTATTGTCAACATATTATCTCATATATATGTCAGACTTACTGCATAGACTTATAAAGCCTTGAGCTTGGGTAGAAATCCATATTTACTGTACTTCTTTTTTTTATGCCTGAGTGACATACCCTGTGGGCAGTGATGGGGAAATCACATACAGCATGCATGACTGTGCATTGTATTCACTGTTAATGCCATAGCTGCTGCCTCTGTCTCCCATAGCCTTCACTGAGGATTTTAGCAGGGAAAATGGGCAAGAGGGATGATACTGTTGCAGCTTTCTGATCTTTGTATTTCATGTGACTGTCCTGTTCTTTTCAGGGTGCTCTGGATTTGGAGGGGGATGTAGTGTATTGGTATCTGGCTGTTACACTAGTGGCTGCAGTGGGGCACGTATTTCCATAGAGTCATGGGACTTGAGGGTGGTTTTTGGTCCACATGTCCCAAGCCAGTAAATAATGCCTCTCATCCCCTCATCTACTTGTTTCTACAAGCATCTATCATGTTTATGTCCATTCAGCTATTAGCATTTAAAAAACGTATTCCCAGACCACTGCAAGGCTATGGAATTTCTAATACTTTATTTTTGTTGTTAAAAAAAAAAGCTGCAGTAGTTTTATCACTACTTATACAGCCAGGCCAGAGGAGAACCAAGCAGAAGGCTCTACTTGCTGGTGAACCAAAAGTGACCATGACGACTGCAGGAACGTGGTAGATCCTGAGAGACAGAGAATGCGGAAGATCTGCAGGAAACTGCTGATAGGAGGACCCTTCCGATTCCTGCCCAGCTAGTCGCTAGTCTGCTTTCTAGGCAACTGACAGGTAGGAGGAAATAATTCTGTACTAATGGCTCTGGGACAAATGCCAATTTGCCTGTGAGACAGGAGGTTAAAGGTTGGTTGTGATTAACACAAATTCAAATTTAGGGCACTTCATGTTCACATGGCCATCCAAGGAGTGCCAGGACTGATGTCAACACTGATGTGGCATTCCTGGAAGGAAAGAACTTAAGTGCCAGTCCTATTTGAAACTAAATTCGTTCTTGTTACTTTTGTTTGTTTCCTTTTTTTTAAAAAAACCCAAACTTTTAGAAGTTGTATTGTTTTCTTACTCACTTTGCACATTTTTTGTTGAAGCGCTCTAGCTAATAGTCTAAGTTAGCCTTTCTCCCCCTTTCCCTCTAAACCCACCCAACTCTTCTTTGAGATCATCTGTACAAGATGCAGGTAACTTCCTGCTGGACTTTGCAGGGCAAGAGCTTCAAAAAGGATCAAACATAAAATGGCCTAAACTAGCAAAATCATATTAGTCCTTTGTTAAGAGAAGCTGACTGGTACACTTATAACCACGTACAAAAGGGGAAGGGAATGAGCATTTTGTACTCGGTGGTTAGTGTGGCTCTTTTTAGAAAGACTTTTCTTTCAAAGATTTTTTTTTTTTTTTTTTTTTTTTTTTTTGGGAGGGGTTTTTTATTGGGTAGGTTTTTTTTTAAAATTTTTTTTTTTTTTTTTTTTTTTTTTTTAGTGAGAGCGGATTATTACGTGGCAGCTATGTTCATCACTGCCCGTCTTTGTAGAGGTATCAAAAGACAGGCTTGGAATTGCTTTAGCCTGGTGTGTAACTTCCATTTTGTCCTTATTTAAAGCACTGTCATATTATGGGGTAGTTCAGACAAGAGAAGACGACTGCTACATAAAATGAGTTTTATTTTTAGTTAAAGATAGTGGCAGATGGTTCTTTCAGCGCAGCCGGCGGGCTGAAGATCTGGTGATGGGAGTTGTTTTGGTGGGGGTTTCGTCCTCCTTTAATTCTGCCGATAGCTCTAAAAGAGTAAAATGTGTCAAGAACCAGCACTCCACCACCACCTCGAACAGAAAAATCTAAAGGCAAGCTAAGCAGCGCTCTAAAGCCCTACACACCTTCTTCCTATTACCAAAGAAACATCCCTGATGGGCCAAATCTATAGTCTTTCTCCACTTCCACCTTTTGAGCATACATGTACAATGCCTTACCATCCTCAGAGCTGTTCTCTTCATCGCTGGAGAAGGTGATTATAGCTTTTTTGGATGGACGGTGCTTTTGGGCATGCTTATGGTTTCGGAGGGTGCGAGGCTGGGGTGTTACAAAATCTTCATCCCTGTTGGCCGTGCTCAGGGGCTGGCAGCGTGAACCTGCCAAGAAAGAAAATAATTAAAACCAACAACAACAAGAAAAAGAAAGGTAGCAGCCATTCTGTCTGTGAGGGTGAGGAAGAGTCCCTAGATGTCTCTGTTGGACTGCAGGAGTGGGACAAGGCTGCAGTCTCACAAGAGGAACATACTTGCTTTTGGTTTCTGCTTGGCCGGCTCTGGCATTGGAGTTTCACTACCTTCCTGGCATGTCTCTGCTGAATCCAGCCCTTGGTTACGGATGGCAGACAGCTTCTGCTCCAGCTCTTCAGCCAGAGCCTGATGGAGATGGAATAGAGTGGGGAAAAACAAAACAAAATTAAAAAAACAAAAAAAAAAAGGTGGAGGGGAGAGACATATTACATCCATAACAGAACTGCTATCAGGTTCTCTGACAAACTGTTGGAGTAACCTACTTAATATGGAGAACTGCAGGGTTTTCCAATCACTATGTGCATGTGTAAAAAGCAATCATTTTCTTGGCCTGGATACTTGCCCCCCCATCCTTACTTTAGTCTCAGGTTTGCCGCCTGCTCTCCGGAATCGAGCCAGCACAGTTTGGAAACAACTGTAAACAGCTGGGTCTTGGAGCTTGTCTGCAAAGCAGTCAAAGTTGTCCTGCAGCTTGTGAAGGCCCCGTTCTGAGATGGGAAGCAGAGTAAGGCAGTAGGACAGATCCTGATATTGACGCTCAGTTCTGGGAAAGACAAAGATTGCCCTTAGCTTTTACGAAAAGAAGAGTGTAAGGACGAGCACATCCTACCTAGAAGTACAGCACATGAGGATAGAGTTTCCTGCAGGTGCTTCTGCCCTGAAGAACATGAGATTCAGGTTGTTCTGTTACAGGTCAGTTACAGAGTGCTGTGCCATACCAACCGCTTCACAACCACCACTGTATTCCATCAAAGACACTGAGTTAGTGTTTGTCAGATAAACAGAAGGCTTCACTGTTAAAGAACAGTTGCTTGTTTAAAAAAGCATCAGAAGTTTTTTCCTCCTAGCTGGCAATAATACACTCAGTGAGATGAGGACTCTTCTTGAAGGGCCTTATTTCAACCAAATAATAAAAAACTCATGGCTGCTCATTTTTGCATGTTTGAGAAGCTTTATTTGATGTTCTCTCTCTTTCCTGTCCAGTTACATAAAGAAATCCATTTTCGTTAAGATGAAAAGTGAACAAATAACAGCAGCTGTTTCAAAGAAGCACTACATTCAAATTCTAGGAAAAAGTTGTGGGGGGCAGGGGAGAGAAGCACCCCCTCCAGCAGACTAACATCCTTAATGTAGCTCTCTGTGATGGAACGAGAGGAAAAAAAGTTAGGCCAAAGCCCAGACAAATGGAGAACAAAGCTGCAGCATCCAGGTGTTTCCACATCTAAAGTCTGAATGAATGATACTTGGCATGTTGTTATGTTTCGAGCTCAAAAAATGCTGAGGAGGGTCTGCTGCAAAATATTTTCTGATAAGCTCCTCTTTTAGTCTGAAGTGAGAGTCTAATGCACACTAGCAGTAACGCTAGAGCAAAACTGATCATCTTTGTAGTACAGAAATATTAGGGCATTTTAGTAAAGGCTACACATGGCTTACACACAGATGGTACTTTACAAATGTGGTGTGAAAAGCTCACCAGTGTTCCTGGGAGGCAAATTTTGGAGAGAGGAGCCACTCTCCGCTCCGGCTCAGGAAACAAAATCCAAATATTTCTGGGGAATATGCAACTCCCCAAGGCAGCTGAGAAGGTCACATGCCCAGGCACTGTGTACAAGTGGCCAAGATAAGCAGACACAGCTTAAACCTCAAGGGCAAAGCCACAACAATGGAGAAGGAAAACCACAGGAATGGAGGAAGGCAGGGTGCACCAAATCCAGTGGAAGGTAAAAATGAAGATACCCCTGAAAGTACACGAACGAGGCAGATAAATTTCTACTATCTTCTCAGATTAAAAAAAA
>VXBL01006119.1:87925-113877 GCA_013400195.1 Aramus guarauna | reverse complement strand
TTTTTTTCAATTTTCTAAAAAAAAAAAAAAAAAAAAAAAAAAAGTACATCTGTGTCAGTGGAATTACAGCTTGGGAAAAGGAGCAACAACAAACCCCAAAACCAGGAAGCAAAACGATATCCCAGATTCATGGGATGGGCCCTGCAATATATACTCCATAATCAGCACCATGAGCAAGGCAGGTACATCTTGCAGACAGAGCAGAGCAAAGGCATAAATGTATAGTGCCACAAACCCTCAAATAAGAAAACGGAGGCATAGAGTTAGTACTGCGCAGCCCATGCACACAGAACGAGGCAACTACATAGGTGAGATCACCCCAGGCAGGACTGCTGGGGAGATCCCAACTTCTCAATTGAGCGCACTGATTTCATAGCCAAGATGCAAGGGAATAAATAGCCTGTGGAGAAGGACCACAAATGTGCGTAAAAAAAAAAAAAAAAAAAATCACATGTGAGGCATCTCACTGCTCAGTTGTAATGCAGATCTAAATTGTCACAAACCTTTTCCCTAAGAAAGGAGGAAAGGGAGATAGGCCATCACAATGTAATAAGACCAGAAGCCTTAATTTATATCTATTCATGTATTTTTAGGAGGAAGATAGAAAAAGAAAGAGGGACATAATCCAGGTTATGTCAAGATTTGCCACTTTGCCACATGAAGAATATGATGGGAACCTGTTAAAACCAAGCTAGCTTCTTGTAACCATTCCTCAGAAGCAGACTTGCTTGTCAGGAAAATTAGGATTACAACCCACCTGGCAGTCCGGAACCGCTGACAAAGTTTCTCCACCAAGCTCTCTGTCTGTTTGTCTTTTGTAATATATGAGAAGAGATGTCTGCAAAGGAAAAAAAAAAAAAAAAAGAGCGAAGTTGAGAGCCCAGAGAGGAAACCCAATTTCTGCCTACACCATGGGATGCTTGCAGCTATCCTATCCAGCGATCAGCTGGGTGGTCCTCCAAAAGAAGACGAGAGTTCTGTATGCCTCAGATTTGGTTCAGGAGAAGCTATAAGCATATATATAATTTCAAAGAGTAATCAACAGTCCCTGTTGGGGGACAGCTGCTATGACATAACATATAATTAAAACTACATGTTTGCATGATAGCACCTGCCTAGGGTGAAACTAAGAAATCCAGCTAAAGCAAAGACCCTTGCAGGTCAGGAGTGAGAAGTGCTAATATCTGCGTGGGGTCTGAGGTAGGAGGGATGCTGAGAAAGCTGCAGTGTCGACTTCTGATCAGCTCCTTCCATCCAGCTTTAAGAGCATAAAACACCTCCAGACTATTTCCTCACTTTGCAAGTTACTCTGTCAGACTAGTATGTCTGACAAGCAGACCTTGAGGGGAGTAGAGTGGCATGCAGTATTTTTTATGCCCCTCAAAACAGTTCCTGTGACTTTTTTTCATTATCAGTTTGCTGAGGGTGTGTTGCTGTATTTTGGATCAATGCAAAAATGAGTGTTACTTTGCACTAAAGTGGGAACAAAGCCTAACAGAACTTAAATGCTAACCTGATTCCACATTTTTCTTCGCTTCTTGAGGAAGAGAGAGACATAGCACGGTTAAGTACATCTGCATTTTGCATGATGTCCTCATAGAAATCACTGAATAACTTGTATTTATTAAGAAGGTCCTGCTGGCCTCCCTTTCTCCCTTTTTCTTGAATCAGCATTTCTGCTAACTTAAGCTCAGTCAGGTTGCCACTGGCCTTGATATAACTGCTCTAAGCACATCCTTGTTCAGTCTTTGTTATGTCTACAACCACCACACCAAGCTTCTTTTCTAAGATAAAAGACTGTATCCTCAACAGTCCTCCCTTTGCATCCGTTCCATCATCAATTCATCTTTCTTTAACTTAAAGTGACCAGAACCGTGGCATTCCAGGCAAGGTCTCACCAGCACTACCAGCATTTCCCTATACGTAAATAGAAATAACTTGACTGCTAAAATAGCAAGTAGAATGCATCTTTAACTTAGCCATAGCTTTACAGCACAGGTTAAACAATTTCTAAACATTCAACCTTACACTGTGCTGCTAGTTTCCACCTCAGTTGTTACTGTAAGCCTTTCATTATGCATGGGTTAGTCCCTTAACAGTGATGCTCCCCCTACTACCCATATCTTTTTTACACTTTTCTATTCCCCGGTCTGGCAAGTATCCCTGGAGCATAAGACACTGCGCTTCCTTCCTAGGCCGTGCTTTTGTCCACCATGCTTTCTGAGTTAAACCAGATCCTCTCCACACTATAAACATGTCACATGGGAAAACAGTTCAGTTTCAACTATTATTCCCTTTTTTTCCCATTTAAAGGATATGATGTGGTGTGCTAACTGATGATCAAGTCTTCTTTAAAATTAATTAGCTTTAGACTAATTTGATACCCATCTACTTTGTTAAATCAATACTGCATTTTCTCTTATTTGCCAGGCACCTCCAGTTCTCTCCCTGTATGTTTGCTGGGAGTTAGAAAAGTCCAAGCTGTCTTAACCACACTAACCACAATTTAATGCAAGTGCTATACTTATTCTCTAGGTATGTGGCAACACCTGCAGTTTGACATTGATTAAAAATTGTAGTGAAAACTCCAGAATTATGTACCATTCTTTTTATACATGCCTTGTTTCTCTCTGATGGCTTGCTTCCACTTTAGACACAAACTTCCCCTTCTACATATGCTGTCAGTAGCTACATGCTGTATTTCCTATTATTTCATATAGCTCTCCTTACTGAAAGCTGAAGCAAAACATCCATATATTTTTGCAGCCATAAATTATTTTCAGTCTCAATTTCAGCCTCATTAATAGACCTTTTCTGTGCCGTGCAATTCCTACCTGTCCAAAATTCCATCTCTCTTCCTAAATGCAATGGAGTCTCGTGGACAGAAAGACTAGTTGAAAAACAATCACTGGAGATTTTATTGTTCTTCTCTTCAGCAACAGAAATACTTCTGTCCAATGCTCCCCTCTGTAATCCACATGGATTCAGGCAGCTCAGAAAAACCCTCATGTGGTTAAGTTTCAGTACAAGAGGAAAATTTCTGTAATTTACCACTGAAGACATTCTTTGTGCTGTCTGTATGAGCAACCAATACCCCCAGATTGAAATATTCCAATATGTCTCTCTGCTATGGAGTAAGGTGTTCTTGGGGACAACCCCCCCACCCAAAAAAAACCCCAAACCAAACCTCACAACAAAAAACAAACCAAACCCCAAATCTGTTACCTTAACTACAGCTTAACTAAAATTGCTTACAAAAGGCTAGTAGGCCACCAAAATCACAAAGGCAGCAAAGTCTTTAAAATCTGTTCTGTTCTCCTAATATGGCATATCCACATTCCCATGCATAAACCCAACTGTTTTCCTTTTCTAAAGGGAAAGTAATTTTGAATGAGCTAGTGGAAACTCTTTGTGGAGTCTCTCCTCACCCCCAACTGTGTGGCTTTAGAATTGATTCCCCTCAGATACAGACTGAAGGAGTCCAATCAAGGAGAACTGAAAAAGCATTTTTGTATATGTCACTGTTGTTTCTCTTCCCTGGATCTGGCAACTCCTTTGCATAAATGTAGTCGCGGTCAAAAAAGATTTCTTGAACACCAGAATACCTCATGATAGCGTGGAAGGATTCCTCCTCTACGCCGCAGTTAGGATCTGAGAGACGACTGATTATGTCTGGAAGCAGGTTATAGATGGCATTACCCTGTGCAGAATACAAGGTTCTACATGAGATACATAATTATGAAGGACAGGTCAAGTCAAGCCAAATAAGCTGCCCACTTAAAATTACCTCCTTTCTCCCCACCCCAAATCTACTGACTGAAAACATCAGCTTTTTGAAACGAGCTGTACACAGCCAGCCAAACCTATCCAGAACTACTTGGCTGAAGCTAAGAGGGGAAAACCCAACCAACCAACAAGCTAACAACAACTGCAACCCTTGGTTTGCAACAGATCTGCTCTTTAGCAGACTTGGATGCAGTTTCTTTGCTTTCCAACCTTGTCACAACCCCACGCAAAAGCTTCCTGATAAAGTAAACTTAGGCAGTTCAGCTCAAGGAACTGTGTCCCATCTTGCCTGAAAAGGCCCAATCCAGGTTCCTTTTCCCACTGCTTTTTCATGGTTTTGTCATAGATGCTGCAGATAGGAAGTCAGTGCAGTCAGGTGGCCAGCTCTGCTTTTAACAGAGCAAGCCAAGACAGTAAAGCCCCAGTATCATTGCAGCTTCAAGGCACTGGTTTGGTGCCTGCTTTCCAGTGTGAATGGATGAGGTCAAATTCAGCAGCATCAGGGTTGAAATAAACCCCGTGTTGCAAAATTTCTTTTATCTACCCTCATTTAGGCAACAAAGAGGGACAGACAGTTGCTCTGCATCTTCTCTAGGACTCAACTCTTGTGTTACTGACCCAGCCTCCACCAGCTCTTCCCCACTCTTGTGACCTAAGGTCCCTGAGCATCCACTTGCCTTGTTGGAGAGTTCACTGAAAAAGTTCTGAGCCACTCCCATGATTGCCTCCTCTGGGTCTACAAGCAGCGTTGCCATTTCGCTCACTTGGCCCTTCACCTTTACCATGTCTTTAAGGATGAGGTGAGTCATCACCAGTCCAGCCGTCTGCCTCACGCTTGGGCAGGGGTCCCGCAACCTGACAGAAGCATATAGTTACCACAGACAGCAGCCGAGTGAGTATGTCTAAGTTACTGATACACGTGACAGCCTACTCCACAGCCCAGGACTATTGTCTCCCTACAATGACACCTTCAAATTTGTTTTCCCAGGTCATTCTCACCTTCTGGAGGCCCAGTGTCACCCTTCCGAAGAGCTCTCATCATTTGTGGTCTCCCAGCAATGAGTGTAGCATTACCTGGCATACAGATGTGATGTCCAAGGCTCCACCAGGTTGGGGAAACGAATGGCCAGATCTCCTGCTGCAATAATGAGGTTGGATCTCACACCAGGCAGAGTGGACTTCTCCATCATAGTGAAGAGCAGGCGCAAGTGGGAGTCACAGAACTCAGAGCTGATGAGATAAGGTACAGAACAGAAGGCATAGAACCAAAATTCCATCTCTCAGAGCAGTGAGACACAAAAAAACCAAACAAAAACCACCCACAAAAAACAACCCAAAATCTATGAACGCTCTTTTGTGTTTGCTCTGTCCATGGGAAAGGAGTTGCAATGTTTGCTTGTGCTTTAGTACTAGGAAGGCTGGGAAGAGAACACCAGCACAGCTAGGCATTACCTGATCATGCAGACTTTGCCAAGAGTCAGGGCTGCAGCAGCAGAGAGCGCTGAATCACTGTAGAGCCCAGGATTGTTGCAGATCTTGAGCACTAGTGGAACAAAGGCAGAGAACAGGTGCTTCCCTAGAGAGTGGGGATAAAGACCACAAGCATGAGAGCACTGTTTCTGCATCCCTTTAAGAAGAATTACTCAATTTATCCCAGAACTTCTGCAGGCTACAGAAACTGGATGAATCACTTCCACCACTGAAAAACCACCTCCAGAGAGGCAGAGCAAAGCCTACATAGAAACTGACATGGGACAAAAATGAGTGTTTCCTTCTGAAGGAAACAGCTTTCCTCCTGGATCTGTTACCCACAGTACCTGTTCTTTTACACAGTCAAACAGAGCCAAGTGCTCCTCGATGGCAGCCACACTTACCATCTAGAAGTTCTGTCTCACAAATACTGCGGATGAGCTCAGCCTCGGTGTCATCAGCTGAGGCTCCCACGAGGCCCAGCTCCTCCTCCATAGTGGTCTCGTTTCCCGTGCTCTGTGCAGAGAGGAAGACTGTGAAAAAGATGACTGGCAACAATAACGCTTTCCTTCACAAAGTGCTCTTCTCGCAGGCAAGACTTACACGTATGTTACCAGCAGCATGACTAGAGCTGAGAATAACAGACTGACAGTTTTATAACCACTTTTCCCTGAGAACTGAACGAAGCTGTGAAGGGTAGTCCAGGATTTGCCAGTCCATGTGCTACAGAACACCAATGAAAAGAAAGCCTAAGCTACTGAAGCTACTAAGCTGAGACAGACATAGGACACATCTGCCATCAATGCCCAAGTCCAGCACAACTTAAGGGACAAGTGAATCCTAAAAGCAAGAAGTTCAAAGTAGCCTCTGAATTGCTGGTCTTGTGAGCAAGATTATGGGAAACCTTATAGCAAGGCAAAAGCAACACAAGAGAAGAAGAGAGACACGGGCATTGCATGGAGACCAAATCTGCATCCAACTGCTGCTTCTTAGAAAATCTCATAGTAACCTCCTCCTGTGTGGGAAATAGTGACACTGATAAACAGGGTGGATGAGGAAATGAACTACAGATGTCTCTGGACATAGCAGTATAGGCATCTAATAGAGACTGGATACCTAGGGGCACACAACTTTTTTCTCAATTCTTACCCAAGAAAGTCAGCCTCACTACTCTCTGGAAAACATTCTGAGGTAGATCTAACCAAACAGGGTATTTCTATCATACAGATCCCATTAAGAAGGTTACTGTTAAACTTTCATCATTATTACCTGAGAGAGGATAGGACCCTCAAGCCCTACGGACCAAAGTTCCAGAAGCCCTTTTCCAAAACTCAGGACACAAATGGGTGTTCTTCACCACTAGCAGCAATTGCTAAAGATTGCACTGGTGAAAAAGGAGTTGATGAGTGGAAAGGAAATGTGTGCCTGAAGCAGGAAGATAAGCATGACCAGGACATCACCCTTCATTCCCTCCCCTCTGTCTGTTTAAAACTCAAGAACAGTGAGAATTTTATTGAACAGGGTCATTCAAGGACCTCAGCTGTCCCTGTCAATCCTAACCAACACACATCCATTTCTATTCCCAAAGTGTGCATTACCCTGGACCTCATACATCCTCAGGAGTGCATTTTTCAGAAGTATGCTGTGGCAGTAACTGGGACACTTGAAGAGCTTTCCACAGGAAAACAATCCTCAGTTCTCACCTGGGGCCTCTGCTTCTTCGCACTGCTGTCAGAATGCTTCTTGGTTTTCTCCTCCTCTTTGAGGATGCGGCGTCTGCGTAGCTCAGCACTCACTGACACTTCCAAATATGCTACCTGCTGCAGTACCACCTGTCCCACAAGGGACACCAGGTGCATCAGCAGGAATGCGGGGAGACTGGTAGCACCATCAGAGACTCTGCTGGGAGAAACGCCTGCATCTAGTGGAGAAAAATTACTACAGTTCAGTGTTGATCTAGATCTCTTCCCCCGTCAGTTACTGCCCAGTCTCACTGTATAACCCACCTCCACGCTTCACAGACTCCTTCACAGCACTCGTACCCTTCCATGCCAACACCTCCACTAGCCCCTCAACTCTGTTCTCCTCCTGCAGTTGCTCTAGGCCACCTAATTGCAGCACTAGAAATCATCGGAACAGATTTCCTTTACCAGCTTTTTTCCTCACCAGCTTTCTGCCCATCAGCCTCCTGCAGCTTGTCCAGCACCTGCTGACTGCACATCTGCAGGATGTGACCACATATCTCCTCTGGTCCTTCTGCTAGCTGGTAGATGAGTGTTACCGCTGCCTCCATGAAGGGGATCCAGTGGCCACTTGGCTGGGCAAAGCCTTATGAGAAGAGGGAGCCATGTACCATACATACCAGCAACACCACAGGCTGTCTCACAGCCCAACTCCATCTCCTCCAAACCTGCTACTGACTTGAGCTCACCTTTTCTCACAGTGTCACTCAGGCACCCAAAGAGCATGTGGTCCTGCGGCAGTCGAAAAGGTGTGTTGTTCTTCTCCAGTGCTGGCTGCAGAGAGAACAAATGAGTTACTCTTAGCACATAAGCAATCCCCATATGCCCTTCCCGGTACTTAACCTTGCTATGCGCACAATGCTAATCAAACCCATGCTAAGCCCATGGCAGGGACATCCAGTACTGCTCTGCAACTAAACACACAGCAGGGACATTACTGTCACTTTTGAAAGCATGGTGACAGCACTGGGTGGATTGAAAACTTGGCCAAATGATGATCCTAGGCCAACCCAGACAGTTCCACTGTTTCACATTAAATCAAATTAACTCTTGAAATCTCAAAATGACTCTTTTTAAAATCTGATATTATTTACTCATTCTCCACAATGAATGAGGAGGGAAACCTTTAGAACATCTTCGGAGTTATCAATAGTAACTCAGATGCCTTTGCCTATGGGTACTCCAGAACCACCGGGTTTTGTTTAAAGGCAAAATATCATCAGTGGAAATAATAGTGGATAGCTCTGGATCCAACACCACCTCACACTTAAGCTGCTGCATATGCTCTGTATCAGTCCCACCACATTTTAGGTTGGGAGAACTACTAAATAAAGTATGATGATGCCCGAGATATCCCAGCATGTCTGTGGCTGCCTGATCAGGATATACTTGACCAAAACAATCTACTGCTTGAGCATTTACCAGCTTTCCGTAGCTGGAAACAAAATTTCTGAATTCACTACAATCCTACTCTCTGGGCTCAATTTCTGTTTGTGGGAAGGAGGGGAAGGAAGAGCTACTACAGTCATTCAGGTATCTGCAGTTCAGTATCCCTTCTCACATACAAACTCAACTGCAGAGTTAAGTCAACCTAAAATTGAATTACAACTGTCTTCAGAACATTTAAGAATGTTGTAATACACATTAATTTATGAAGACCCTGCAGTAACATCCCCAGCAGAAGGGGCCAATGCAGAATGATGGTGCTGTGTGAAGGAGGGCTGCTTTTATGCTGGAACTCCTGAACCAAAATGCACTAAATGCCTTATGCAAAAAAGCAAAGGGGTAGGGTTTTTTTCCCTGAGTGCATGGAAAAAAAAAAAAAAAAAAAGTATAAATTGTTCCCCAGACAAAGCAGCCATCAACTGTCATGTTGTTGAAAGTACAACATAGGCAAGTTTGAAAACCTTTCATGTTTTATATTCAGCTGTACAGCTGACAACTCCCAAATATCAATTAATAGGGAGGGCAAAAGAATCACACCACCAGAAAACATCAGTAGAGGAAAGGCTTCATGGCTGAAGAAACACAAATCAGCTTAGAACTGGGAGTCTGAGGAAGAGAATTGAAAGAAAAACAGATTTTCTTGTGCAGTGAACTCTACTAATTGAATTCAGCCTGTTGCCTAATGAAAATTCTTTTATTACATGTTCACTGATGTGTGCTAAGCTTTCCAGACAGTGCTGCTGAATGGTCTCAACCTACTTAGTTTCAAAATCAGTAAAAACTTAATCATTTCTCTCCCTTCTCAATACAAACCATTTCCCTCCAACCCTGTTTCCGGATAACCTCAAGAACAAGCTAAGAGTCTTACCTTAGGGTTACTGGCAAGTTTGGAGATCGCATTGCATACTTCTTGAGCCAGACGATAGTCTTCACATACCTTCTCAGACAGCCCTGTTGTCACCAAGATGTCCAGGTTGCTACCTATGATCTCTGGCTTCCCTCTGTGGAATGGAAGGGATGGGAGATATTATTTCAGTTGTTGCTGAAAGTTTACTGAAGTATGGATAACCAATAGAAATACTCCTTGTGCCTTGTGGAAGGCAGTGGGTTGAATAAGAGGGGAAAAAAATAAAAATCCATCCAATGACTCAACATATAGCTACAGGAGCAGCAAGCAATATTCCACAGAAGCCAGTATAATCCACACTCCACTAAGAGATGAGGTTCTCCAAAGTGAACAACGCCGGGCACACTATCTCTTTGTAAAGAAAGAGGATTCTCGACTCTTCTTTCTTATCAGAAAGGAGTAAAACTTAAAAGGGTAAGGCAAAGAAAAACATTGCAAACCAGAAAAGAGTCTAGCAGCTCAGGACTGGTGGTGTGTGACACTTCCTCCCCTACTGTGGGAAACAAACCAACACCACCTCACTCCCTTTGTACCTCTGAAAGGTATAATTATGCTGCCCTGGTCTGAGGAATATACAATTACTGAGTGAAGACAGCAAGAACAGAATCTAATTTATTTTAAAAGAGCATCTAAAAAGCTTATAACGGGCATTCATAAGACAAAAATAAAATCACATCCCTTAGCAGATTTGTAAAGAAGGCAATGCTGTTCTTATTTCTAACCCATGGACTCAACACAGGATCTCATGGGATACCCCAGAAACCTACAGTTTTCTTTAAATCCAATTATTTTAGGGAAGGATATTAATTTTGAAACAATGCCTCCAATTCTGCCGCAAGCAAGTGGGAAGGGGTGGTAAAAGTACCTTGGAAGGAATATCTAATACTCAAATTGCAGAACTGGCTGCAAGCTCCAGAAGTGGCTCCAACTCTAGAGCCAAGAATTTTAAGATCATCATTATATGCAGGCCTATTTTTGACTGATGAAGGACTGAAGTAGGAAGAGCAAGAAGAAATCAGCAGATAAGCTAAATGCCAAAGGGTTACTAGGCTGGGAAACTTAGGAAATTAAAACCTTATAGTGCAATTACACTCTTTGCCCCCAGAAAGGGAAGCAGATTCATTTCCCTCCATGCTAAAGGCTCCAGACATCTCTACTCAGCAGCTTCTTGCTGTTCTTATCCAAACACAGATGAAGCAGCAGAACTGTGACACAGTAAAGTCTGAAAAGGGATGGATATTCAGAACACAAAGAAAGCAATGTTGTCATACTCATTCAGAGACCATGCTGGTGGAACCCAGCACCAACTATATTTAATTTCAGGCTTCGTTACTCCATGACATGGTTACTATTTTTGAAGCTGCAGAATAAAGGGTCAGCTGATGCAGCACCCACAGTTCTTCAATAGAAATCAACTCCCTGTACGTCCACCCACTCACAGGATTAGACCGGGCCCTTGGGCTCACCGTGCCATCATCCCCAGCAGCATCACAGCAGCACGTCGTTCTAGTGATGAGCACTGAGATTTTTCCGTGAATCGCTCCCAAAGCAGCTGGATCACAGCAGGCTTTATTTCACCTTTCTGTACAAACTCTGAGATCTGGAAAAGAAACACAATAAAACAAGCAGGAAGAGGCAGAGAAGGATAGACTTCAAACCAACAAAGACATTAACTGCAATGACACCATTTTAATATAACAGACATCTAAGATGACAAATACAATCCAAACCAAGGCAAGGCAATACTCACTATTTCTTCTAAGCACTGTATTGTTCCTAGTGATGCATCCACCATGATGAGAGAGAGAGAATGCACCAGGCCTTGGGCCCTGGCCCTTTGAAGGAGGAAAAATAAAATAAAATAATTTAAAACAATTTAAAAGGTGAAGAAAAAGCAACCATCACAATTACTCTTCTATTCAGAGATCTGAGGACACCTATTAGACAACAGAGCTGATCCCTAGGGACAGGAAAACTTCCCCTTCTGCAAGCTGGAGTTCTCCAAGTCACCCCACTCAAGTGCCAATAAGCATGACATGGGCTCAAAAGTCCACTGCCTTGTGCACTGCTGCTCCTTCCGGTACTCAAAGACCCAACAAGAAGCACTCACCAGCCACTTCCCAATTTGCTCTCAACCACAAGTCAAAGTCCTCTTCCCTACAGCATAAGGAACTGGAAACCTTTCTATGAACAAATAAGGCCAGAGCTCAAGCTGCAGGAGACTCATCTCCTGTCTTCTATATCAAGAAATAAGAAGCAGTGGGTGCTTTTTATTGCCCTGACGGTACAAATGAGGGTGAGGTATGGTGCATCTCACCAGGGATCACACTTATCTTAGTAAGTGTGTATCCGATAGGATTTACATGTCAGCAAGTGCTAAGAAAAATGAGCGAGTGCCACAGTAGAGAGGGGACACAGCTCCTCTCTAGTGTGGAAGACACAAGCATGTAAGTGGTACCCAGCTCCCACCTCCAAATCCTCAATAAGGATCAACAAAGACTCTGTTAACATCCTCTCATCTGCCACATGTGGAAGTTTGTTACAAAAAGATTTAAAATTGGTCTAAATGAAATACAAATAGAAATGTGTGTAAAAGCACCCAAACGATAATAGTAACAACTAACCTCGTACAGGTGAGGGAAGAAGAAAGTGTATATTGAAAAATCAAGGATACAACTGACAGTAAGAAAACCAGTAAACACTGAGGAATGCATTGTTTACATCAGAAGTGGAATGCCTACACTCAGATAAGGTCAGAGCATGCACGACATGTCAGCAAAAAAACCTGAGCTCTGGTAACAGAAAGATACCTCCATCTTCAGACCACACTGTATACCATTCCTCTTACTATCCCAACAGGATGAGCAACTACAGCCATAAGAAACCCAGAATGAGGGAATAGACATTGGGCAACAATTTTTCCCACAGAGGGTAAAGTATGCAAGGCTCTTAGACATGGGATGACTCCATAATAACAGTTGACTCCCAAAGGGGTTGAAATAGCCGTCCAAAAAATCAGTTCATTGCTGCCAATCAAAAACCCCACTGATGTGACGAACATTCATAACTGACATCCCTTGTTCCCTATCACACAGGGACCCTACCCAGATCGTTTGGGCACACATATCTTGGTGCAGTGCTTTGTATGACAGTGAAATTTATGAGAAAGTTAAGTGTGAGTGCCTGATACTAGTTTTATTTGAAATAATTCTCAGCTTTTCCTTCCATAAGGTCTCACATGGAGTTTTGCTGCATGAATTTCCTACATCTGACCACAATGACTAACTAAGAGCAGAAGCTCAGCAGTAGGTCCCACAGGATGACCAGGATACTTGCTTATACGTAAAAACATCTTGGAACTGCGCAAGTGTTGGTAACAGCTCAAAAAGAAAGCATCTTTACTAGTAGACACAAACCTTAAGTTTCAGCTCAGCATGAAGTGTGGCAATTTTGATTTCTCTTCCTGTCCATAACCCATTCCCAACAGATCCCCAAAAGAAGAAACAGAGGAGGGGGAAAAAACCGAACAAACCCAAAACCAAAAACCCCTTCTGATTAGGAAGGCCCATACCTCTCCGAATCCCCGCTGGGTCTCAGATAGAGCTGCCTGTAGGCGTTCAGCACAGCCTCCTTAATACCAGGCTCTTTTGACCAAATGAGGGGGAGCATCCTGCGGACTCCAAGCAGTGCCTGGGGCACACCAAACTGCGAGACTGTCACAAAGAACTCAATGGCTTCCTGCACCACTGCAGAGAGAACAGGTGCATTAGTGCAGTTCTTTCCTTATCCTCATTAGTGAGGCCATTAAAACAAATTCATAGGTGTACTGGTCTCACAGCAAGCCCTATAATCATCTAAGATCACTACTACTGTCTACAGAGGGCTCATGTCAGAATGAGGTCACTAGTACAAAGATGTAGATGTTCTGGAGGAAACAGACACGGGTTAACATTACTAAAGCTAAATCTAACGTGATACATTTAGGAGACATGGCCTCTGTGCTATTCTGAGAAAGAAGAAAATTATCTTCTGGGAAACAGTAGCTTTGGAAAAAAAAAGATCTCGTGGTTACAGTGGACAAGAGCAGCTGAATGTAAGTCTCAGTGCGATACTGTAACCAGAGGAACTGAGCTATCTGATGTGTAAATGAGGTAAGGAATAATGTCTTTGATTCCAGCTTGACTAGTCCTGAAATATACTACCCAGTCTTCTGCTCATAAGACAAGAAAAAACATTAAATTGGAGAGCATTCACAAGAGAGCCACAGTAGTGAGTAGAGAGACTGTACAATGAACAGTTCATAGAGTCTGACCTCTGATTAAGTGGGAGCTTAACCAGTATAAGCCCCAGCTTATAAATCTGAATAAAGATCCTCCACCAGACAAGCTGGTATGCTTACCCTGCCTGCAGTCACACCAAAAGGTACATATTTGCAATAGAAAAAATAAAATTAAATATTTAAATCTTAAATCTTTAATTAGAAGAACCTAAATCTGAGCACATGCATCCCTTAAGACCACCCCCTTCACTCAGCAGCAGACTGTCTCAAAATGTCTCAGCTGTCCAGACACTCAACTTGCCTTCCTTGCCCTACAGCATAGGGCAACAGCGAGGTGGAAAGTTACTAAAATCTGTGCAGCTATATATAGATATATATATAGATATATATAGATAGATATAAACCCCAACAAAACAAAATGAAACCCCAGGTGTTTAAGTATCAGGTGAGGGGCACCCTCTCGGCCTTGAACTTCAAATGACCTGTAAAGACACTGAACTCAGGAGTTCATTTTTGTGTGCACAAACAGCTAATAACATCCAAACCTTGTTGGGGAAGCCCACATGCTTATTACAGGTAACGTCTAAATTCTCAATACAGATGAAGCTTCAGAAGCATTGGCATGAAGCTGGGACACTGTGGTGCACCCCAGAACTATGGGAGGAGTGGTTGGCAAGTGGATGTGCCAGGGAGGATGGGAGAGGAGGGAGCAGTGCTCGGGGGTGCTGATTCATGATAAGCATTTAAAAAAAAAAGTCTAACTGGTTACAGTAGTTCTAATATTGAATATGAATAGCTGAATTAACTCAAAGGCCTACTTATCACCACCTTTACAGTACTGAAAAGGACCAAGCCATAGAACCTGTTGATCAGGATTGCTATTAGCTAGGGAATAAAGCTTAAGGAAAGGTGAGGCAGACAAGACAAGCTGCTCAGTTCCCCTCTTCCGGCCAGCATAACATCTGAAGCTGCATCAGGGCACTGAGCAGGTAATGCAACCCAGCTTCACTGGCCATGCTTACTTTGGAAGAACCTCAGCTTAGATGATGAACACGCATCCCCTCCCACAGGATGGAGGGAGCCTCCATAAATTAAGTCATTTTGGTCACCTGGCTTTTAAAAACATTTTCAACCTTGATATTTAAAAGATGTATTCCTAAAAAGCTCATTCATGCCCTAACACAACCTCTTCATGACACCCATTTAGATGGTGCTTGCTGTTCCAATATCCTGGAAGTGCCTGTGACATCTGCTCAGTGACGAGCAGCCCCTCCAACATTTTCCCCTTCTCCTGGAGCTCCAGCACTCCCACGCCTCCTCTTCAGCAAGAGGAAATATCTGGAAATGCTGAACGGGGGAGAAAGGGCCCCATGGCTATTTCACATACCTGAGGTACAGTTTTCATACATCATCTTGCTGATCAGGCTCAGGGCTTCTGTGATTTTCACTGAGAAGTTGTAAGCATCTTGCAGGTACTGCACCAACATCTCCTGTTTGACCAGCTCTGTTTGAGGCTGCTCCTCTGGTACAACTTCTTGAGTCTTAAGACTACTGTTGCCATGTGGAGGATCCTCACTGTTTTCACCTGGGCATGAACCTGCACAGCGCAAACACTTGATTGTGAGCACTATTGAAGGTACAAGAGAAACAGGCATGGTTCAGGACATTTTAACCCTTTTCTCTCTCTCCAGCCCATAGTGACACCTTCAAGAGCCAGACTTCCACAGAAATCCAAATTCTGTCATCAGACTTAGCTACAAAGACAAAATCTCAACATGCTGTAGAGCAAGTTCCAGTACTACAATGCAATGCACCACAGAAATGCCAGCGTAGAGAATGGCATGGTCCAGTTGGGACCATTTAAACTCCGTTAAAATGCTGAAGGGGTTAATCTGAACTTGACAGCTCCCCAAAGATGGATGAGGCCCTAAAAGTGAATCAGGGCAGAGTAGGAAGGAAGCAAATACTACTGCTCTCTAGCAAAGTTTGTGCAAGAGTCAACAAAGTTAAGAAGATTAGATTATTTAGACGGTAGCCTTTTGATAGAAACTAGCTCAAGCGGATTGCTAGGAAATCTTATTCTGAAACAAACACCAAAGATAAAGCACATGAAATCTTAAAAATACGCCCAGAGGTTTGAGTGCCAGATAAGCAGACTGTGCTTGAAGCAGATACTTGGTCAAGGCCTCTAGGGTGGCATTATGTGCCACCACCTGTTCAGGAAGAACTCCTGTCAAATTCAGACAGGACAGAAGAGTGTGAGTGAATAACACTGGCTTTGTTCCTCTCAGCGGATATTATGTGAGTTAAAGCATCAGAAGTTCACTTCTAGTGGGAACATGGAGCTATTCCAACCAGAAATTAAATAACAGGACGGCTGTGATGCAGCCAAAATGTCAGGCCACTAGAAGAGTGAATGATCCAGAGATGATGCAGCTCTATGAGCTGTCAAGTATACACAGGCTGAGCCCCAGAGGTCAGAAGAAGGACAGGGCATTCCAGAGGGTTTTGGTCTAGTTCTAGCATCAACTCAGACTTAGGGAAGAGACAGAGTGATCTGCAATAGTTACCTGTGTAAAGCCTCTTCAGAACACCTAGGATTGTTGCCTCCTCATTTTCCTCTGTAGGGCCACTGAAGGGTTCCTTCCCCTGGAAGCGACACAGGGCCTTTTGTGTAAGGCGGGCTGCACTCCTGTACAATGACATTGCCCAAGAGAAGAACATCAGCAACCCCTTAGGGCAGAACACAAGGGAAACCATCCAACTTTGCCCTGAACACCTGGAAAAGCAGCACCTGCCAGCATCTTGGGCCCCTTTTACCCTTCTGATTCTCTCCCTCATCCCACCGGGAGGGAGTGAGCCACTGTGGAGTGCTTAGTTGCCAGCTGGGGTTAAACCAAGACACCATGTGAATCTCTTCCTAGAGTAATGTTACTGGAAATCATCCCTCTACCCTGGAGCTCAGACTTTTCTCAAACAGAGAACTGGAGACTGACATATTCCTTGGGGTAAATCTCTCTCAAACTACAGAGCCTTCTTACTTGTAATTCAGCTTCCTCAGCAGCCCAGTGATTTGCTCCGATGCACTCTCCACTGTTTCCTCAACTTCCAGTACCTCCTCTTCCCCTTCCTGCAGTGATTGAAAGAGCTGCTGTGTGGCAGTCCTAACTTCAGGCAGCATTGCTTCCCACTCTTCCTCTGTGGTGATTGCTGGAGCTATTAAATAAAATAAAACAAACAAACAAAAAAAACCCAACAGAGAGAACAAAGAATACAGACTCAAATGACACTCTAAGCGGGGAGAGAAACTCATCTGGAACTTAGGAATTCTAGTTCCCCTCCCTGGGCTATTCCAATTGCTGATCCCACCCAGGCTGCAGTTAAGAACGGACAAAAACTCTTTGGCATAAAGAGAAGCCACTGAGGGTAAAAAAAAATAAAAAATTGACAGGTAAGAGAGAACCATCAGTTGCTAGTTAATGTTTTGTAGGCAACATCAAGTTCAAGGCCAATCAAGTTTAAATTAGTACCTGACCAAAATTATGGCTCAAGCAGTCCCTGAATGGTTGAAAATGGAAACCTGAGAGGGTGTTCATATGTATTTTCAGTTGTTACCCTGAAAATAGGATATTTAGCTAAATGGACTGTTGATCTAGATATAAAAGGACCATATGAATGTCCATAACACCACTGTATGAAAAACTGTTGCGAGTTTAATCCCAGTCATCTGGCCTCACCATCTCGCACGAGTAGGATCTGAGACAAAAGCCACCATAACCTGGGAGCAAATTTAAGAATAAATAAGCACTGGTATGCCCTGGAAAGGGGAAAGAAGACGGGAAATTACCTGCTGTGGATCTGTCACGGTCCCTCATTTCTTGCAGCTTCTGCACCTCTTTCTTCAGTGGCTCGGCCAAGTCAGTACAGCTTAACTGAAGATGCCAGGAAGAGAAGAAGAAATGTTACTTACCCTCCTTTCTCTTCCACTCCCTGCTTTAAGTTGTCAATCCCCTCAGATAACCTTGCTTTTGGAAACTGGAATAGTAGAGTCTGGTCATCATCCTAGAATGGGAACTGCTGTAAATTGCCAGTCTGAGGCTCAGAAGCTCAGGAGAAGGGGCAGCTAAACCCAAAGAGCTGCAGCTCTGTGCAGAATGTTCTAAAGGACTAATTCTGATCTTAAGGAAAGAAACCCCACAGTGTATTCATATCAAACTGCACATTTTTCCACAATCAAATACATCGCCCCTGGCCTTCAGCATACCTACTAATTACACCAAGTGGGGAAAGAGCCAGAGAAAGCAAGATCTGAACTTGGGAAAACCACCTGCAGAGTCAAAGGCTACATTGTCCCTCCCACAAAACACAGAAAAACTGCTGCCCTGGCTGTAGCACGCTGCAGATATTCACGCTGCAAACGGACATCTAGCATATCCACCATGCTAGTCAGAATTACCTTGCAGGAGAAGGGATTGTTGGACAAAAACGCAGCCAGGAGCTGGATCGCATTTTTCACTACTACTACAGATTTGTCTTTGAGACGCCCAACAGCCAGCGATACCACAGAGTGAAACTGAGTCAAAGGCAGGGCCTAGCACACAATGAGAGCATAGACAAAGTTATCAAGAAGACCTAGAGACTCATGAAAAGTTATTTTATTGCAGATGTATTAATGTACTAAAAGGCACAGATTATAGATTTATAGAAAAGTCGAGGTCTGAAGGGACCTCTGGATATCTTCTGATCCAATCTCTGTTGAAAGCAATAACTTAGTTTAGGATATCCAGGGTCCTGTCGAGACAAGTCTTAGTATACCTAAGTGAGGATTATGTTTTCCCATACCCATGTCCAAAAAGAGCTTGCGTACTCTGCTCTTCCTTCTAGTCTGTCCCAGTAATAAAGTGTAGCTGTTCCCCAGCTCCCTCACCCCTAGGATCTTTGGTCTCTTGGAAAAAAGAAATTGCAGACACCACAGTATACAGGGACAATACCTTACTCTGTTAAACTTCAGTCTCTACAAAGAGCAAGGTGACAGAAACTCCCTTAGAAAACGCAACAGAGGAAGGGATGACTGAGGCAACGCCACTCCCCAGCACAGACTTACCTTGCACCGAACGATTCGAGTGAAAAGCTGCAGCACGCGGCTGCGCACAAAGCCATTGACGTCACAGATGTGGGCCTGCAGCATATTCAGGAACTGGTCCCGAGTACCGCGGGCAGCTTCCTCCAGCTGGTCACCATTCAGCACCTGCACCAGCACTTCTGCCATAGCCGCCAGAATGGCATTTCGCAACACGTAACTCTGGAAGAAGAAGAGTTTTTGAACCAGGAACAGACAAAAACACGTGACTTGCTATGCCAAGGGGAAGGATGGCCCAGAGTTTGGGCCTTCCAAGACCTTGGGTGAGCATGGCTGTGCGTGCAGGGCAGAGTAATCCAATCCTGTGATCCAGCTAGGTCAACAGAAGCCAAAAAATACTATGAGAAACGTGTATGACTTAAGGGCAGTTTAAGAAAAGGTAACACAATGACAAACTCATTAAATACTGAAGAACAAGGGACAACAGCTGGGATATCAGACCAGTGAGCAATCTCCCATTCTCTGATATTTGGGAGTGACAGTCAGACAGTAGATGCCATGGTTTCTGTTTCCTTTGCATCTATTAGGTAAGGGCAGAACCTACTCCAAAGGACAAGTTTTGGCAACTTGATCTCTGTGAAAGAGGTTCCATTTTCAGACAGAAAAACAGGATAGCAGCACCTCCACCGCTTCACTTCTCCAGACACGTAATACTGTAGAAATGTACCTCCCCATCCAAGTGATGCAGGAGAACGCTCATGTTGGATAGCACCAGAGCTGGAATCTGTTCAGCCAGTTCAGTTATAAAGGTAGCATAACCCTTGATTCCAGAAGCATCACGAATCAGATCCTGTGGACATTTCTGTCCAATTTCCCTGCACAGAAAGATGAAACAAGGAATAGGGTGCCTCAAGTTGCTAGGCATGGAAGGATAAGCCTTGGGGTATTTTTCTCACCTTAGCAATTCACCCACCAGGCTTTTCAGACCATACTCTGAGACCCAGAGGCTCACAGCCTGCGCAAACACTGGGGCTACATGTTCAAAGTGCTGCAGCATCTGTGTGATCTTCAGTGTGGCACCTTTCACATGTGAGAAGGAAGAAAGAGGTCAGGGAAAGTAACTGGGAATAGCTTCAGGAAGAGGGCAGGAGAGCAGGAACTCACTGAACATGTGATCATAGTGAGTCAGAGCTGCAGCAAGCAGATGTGTCACAGCCTCTCGTGTGGCCCGGTACTTCTGGAGACCGATACTTGGATTCTCCAGGATACGGTAGCAGCTTCCTGTCATTAAGCTAAAGCCACAGAGGAAAGACAGTCAACCTCAGTATCACAACTGGCACCAACATCATTCTAGCACACTGCACTAGGCAAACATTTCTCTCAGAGAGATTCTCCAGCATCCTTAAAAAAGTGATCAAACAACATCTGAATTTGAGAGGCCTACATGAGGAAAGGAAATGGTTCCTAAACACTGTGCTTCTGCCTCAAGATGGCTTCCTGTTTCCCAGCAATCTGCACCCTGCAGAGGGCTGTAACATCACCTCACTGGCGGATTTAACATTTAACCCTCCCTTCCAGAAAACCACTGTCACCCATCCCACCTCTACATTGGTTGGATGGTCACATAAACAGGGTAATGGTCAATGGCTCAATGTCCAGACGGAGATCAGGGATGAGTCGTGTCCCTCAGGGGTCTGTACTGGGACCAGTACTGTTTAATATCTTCATCAATGACATAGTGGGATTGAGTGCATCCTCAGCAAGTTTGCAGATGACACCAAGCTGAGTGGTGTGGTAGACCAGCCTGAAGGACAGGATACCATCCAGAGGGCAAGCTTGAGAAGTGGGCCCATGTGAACCTCACAAGGTTTGACAAACCCAAGTGCAAGGTCCTGCACATGGGCTGGGGCAACCCCCTGTATCAATACAGGCTGGGAGTTGAAGGGATTGAGAGCAGCCCTGAGGAGAAGGACTTGGGGGTGCTGGTGGATGAAAAGCTCAACGTGAGCCAGCAATGTGTGTTCGCAGCCCAGAAAGCCAACTGTATCCTGGGCTGCATCAAAACCAGCATGACCAGTAGGTCGAGGGGAGTGATCCTCCCCTTCTACTCTGCTCTTGAGACCCTCCTGAAGTTTTGCATCCAGCTCTGGGGTCCTCAGTACAAGAGAGACATGGAGCTGTTGGAGCGAGTCCAGAGGAAGGCCACAAAGCTGATCAGAGCACCCCTCCTATGAGGACAGGCTGAGAGAGTTGGGGTTGTTCAGGCAGGAGAAGAGAAGGCTCCAGGGAGACCTTATAGAGGCCTTCCAGTATCTAAAGGAGACTTAAAAGAAATATGGGGGCAGAACCTTGCGACAGGACAAGGGGTAATGGTTTTAAACTAAAAGAGGGTAGATTCAGACTACATATAACGAAGAAATTTTTTATGAGGGTGGTGAAACACTGGAACAGGTTGCCCAGAGAGGTGGTAGATGCCCCATCCCTGGAAGCATTCAAGGTCAGGCTGGATGGGGCTCTGAGCAACCTGATCTAGTTGAAGATGTTCCTGCTCATTGCAGGGGGGTTGGACTAGATGACCTTTAAAGGTCCCTTCTGACCCAAACTATTCTATGATTCTACATCCAGTCTATCCCATACCTGACAAACTCTTCTTCCACCACCAAACCACTCCAAAGTTGACGGAGATCCAGTTGCAGCAGCTGTGTGAGCAGCCGTAAGAGTGGCTCCCTCTCCTCTTCCCACAAGGATCCAGAGATCTTGGTACGGTTCTTCTTGTTCTAGAAAGGAGATTACACAATATGATACATTAGCAGCTTGACAACAGAGAAAACCCATTGCAATCCTGTTTCCCTCAAAAAATAAGAGGACTATTAAATTCTACAGCATTAAGAGACATACAGTGAGATGTATGAGAAGCTTATATGACCACATCAACTGACCATTGCTGTCATCTTTGACCACAGAAGAAAACTCTTGAGAAATTACTGGCACACAAAATACAAGCCAAACACTGAAAAGTGAAACAGAGAGGCCTGGGCATCTGAGCCCCTGCTGATGTTTAGACACATATTGTCCCTTTAACTGTTTTCCATATACAGTTTCACAGAAATCCCAGTACTCCACATTATGCACTGCTCTAGTTGGCATCATGTTTAAATAAACCCAGCTATAACATCTGATAGATACCACAGAGTTCAGCAAGCTTACATGTTTTCTACTTTTATCATCTTGTTTCCCCCTCCAGTCCCCTCACCTACCTTCCCAGCAGAATCCACTGCCAACAAACCATTCTTGCAGGTTTCTGTTTCAAAGGCGTCCACCAAGCCAGTCAGCAAATAGCAGTTCATCTTGAGAGCGTTGAGGTGAGCAGTGCGGTCCGTGTGGCTCAGCCCAGAATCACCCAAGATGGCAGAAAGTTCATTGGAATGATGGGACACCACTGAAGAGAGGCAGAAAGTCATGAGCACTCCTCGCCAGGCCCCTCTGCCATCCTCTCTTTTGGAGACTTAGTGCAGTTATCAGATTACCAAAGACGTGTGCTCACATCTCACCAGCTGTAACATGGGCTGCCCCCTGCAACCCAAACCTCAGATCACCGTCCTGTCCCCACAGCCCCCCATCAGCTCATATAAACACTCACTCAGAGCTGACGCATCCCAAAGATGTATTTTCCAGGGACACAGGGAGGGGGATTTTCTGTCGGCCTGCCCTTACAGCGAACACGCACAGCTCTGCATTGTCCACCAAGATTACAGACCCGTATGACTGGAATGGGCTGAGAGTGCAACCCAGCTGGTCGAGTCACATTAGCCTTTATATCATCATCGAGCTGCCAAAGGAGAGCAACCTCTCTATTACTCCTGCTTCAGCTGGAAACAACGGATACCCACCCTGCATCATCAGCTCCAGGGCATCCTCCTTGACGGCAGTCCCCACAGCTCGGAAGTGGCTGCAGGGCAAGCACAGTGCATGAGAGCAGCCAGTAAACACCGCCCCCTCTGCCACCCTCCTCCACCCGCTCCACTCCCAGAGTTCCCGGCTCCGCGCTCGTTGCTCAGTACTCACTGGAGCAAGCTGTAGAGAGAGTCGAAGTGCTGCAGCACCGCCAGGGCGCCCCGCGCCCGGAAGGCGGTCCGGAAAGCTGCGGGGGAACACAGAGAGGGCGGGGGGAGAGGGAACGGGTCACGGCCCTGAGCCGGCAGTAGGAGCGGGCCGGGAAGGGTGTGAGGGGGCCTTACCTGTGAGGGCGGGCGGCAGCTCGGAGGCGGACAGTACCTCCTGCACCACGTAGCGCCCAGAGCCGCCGTCCCGCAGCAGGTCCGCGGGAGCGAAGGGCAGGTGGAACTCCCCCGCCGCCGCCATAGCCCCCGAGCACCACCCCACGGGCAGCCGCCACCTCCCCACCAGGCCCGGGCACTCAAAACAGCGCGCGCGGGCCGCGCTCGCCCCGCCCCCTTCCCCGGCCTATCAGGGCCCAGGACGGCAGCCATGCGCTGACACCTCGCCCAATCACCAACTCCCCTTCCCTTTTCGACCGTTAGCGCGACGTCACCCCCTCGTTCTTCCGCTTCCCGACGGCCACAGCGAGCGGAAGGGGCGGGCCCGACGCCACAGGACGGCCGGCCCGGCGGCACCGCTCCTCCTTNGGGCCGGGCCGCGTCCCTGCTCCGGGCCGAGCGGAGTATTAGCGGCGGCGGCGCGCACTGGGGACCCGTGCGGCCCGGCCTCCCCGTGCCACTCTCCTCGCCCCTGGCAGGGCTCACCCGGCCCCTCCGCATCAAGGAGCCCCCGAAGCCCAAGCAGGTGGATCGGTGGACGGAAAAAAGGGCCTTGTTCGGGGTCTACGACAACGTGGGGATCCTGGGTAAGACACCACCCCCACGCTGTGGCCCCAGGCAGGAGGGGAGGGAGGCTGGACCCACCTGCGGGCAAGCGGCTCCTCCAGCAGCAAGAGGGCGGGGAGGGGGAATTGAGGCCGACCGCCCTGGGAACTGCCTCTTCCAAGGCCTGGCTTCATCCGTCGCTCTGCCCTTCTGTTCTCAGGTGACTTCCAGATCCACCCAAAGAACCTCATCGTGGGGCCCAAGTGGCTGCGAGGCTGGCGGGGGAACGAGCTGCAGAGGTGCATCCGCAAGAAGCAGGTGGTGGGAGATCGGATGTTTATAGAGGACCTCCACAAGCTCAACAAGAGGATCCGGTACTTGTACAGGCGTTTCAATCGTACTGGGAAGCACCGCTAGGAGCAACCGTGGGTTCAGCACATGAAGCATGGTGTTGTGGCATCGTGGTCAGAATAAAGCCAGCTTTCATACAGTTGAGTTCCTAGTGCTTTCTGCAACCTTTGCTGTGTACTTCTGGCCTGGTCCCAAGGTCCTGCTGCTGCTCCGGGCCTGAGGTCCTCTGTGCAAGTTCTGTCCACTCAATCATTTCTGACATCTCACAGACATCTATTCTGGCCTGCATCCCTGAACTTGACCTGAGAGTTGTCTTTTTTTTTTTTTGGCCAGACTTTGAGCATCCTTTCTGTCTCTGTAAGCCCCAGGTTCTCACATCCTACTTACCAATTTCAGTACACTCCAGCTTAGATTTTTTTCTTCATAGCCAAGTTCTCAAGTTAGTGCTGATGTGCCTGCCAATGTCTTCCTGCTCACTGCTTGCCCCCTTGCCCTCCGTTTATCTGTGATTAACATTAAGCATGAATGATCCAAATGTTAGTTGAAATGCATCAAAACCTGTCTTAAGAACAGAATTTGTCTCCGTTTCACCCTGATGATGACTTAACCCTGTACTAATGACAAGTGGCTTTTTGTTTATAATTTAGACATGATTTTCAAAAGTAATTCAGGCACTCTTTAAAAACTCTAGCTTCTAGTTTTCCATAATTATTATTGGTTCCTTTAGAGGAGAAGTTACAGTAAGTCAAAGCTGGCATCCCTCTAGTCCAGCATCACAAAGACCATTATATATTTCAGAAAAATTTGTAAGACAAGCAGGCAAATGCTTCTCTCCTCCTTTAGCTGTTAATTCAGCTCCTGGGTAAGTGGGGAGTTACCTGCTGACTCGACCTATTTTGTTTACAGAGCAATGCTACTCTGTCTTTAAAAGCACTTGGTTGGAAGCAGCAGGGAATGAAAAGAACTTCCTTTAGGTCTAAGCCTCAGGAAGGTGAAGCCAAAGTCTCTGTTCAAGCAGCTGAACTCCATGTTCTCACGAGTAGGTGGCAGACCTGTGGGATTCTTGCAAAAAGGTGTTGTGGATTCAGGAAATGTGCACAGATTCAAGTGGAGACTGAGTAGGCACCTGGAAGAGAGCAGCTGGGGGTTATTACATAGGTAAACCACAGGGGTAGCAAATCCTTGGCTGGAAGTATGTCAGAAACTGGAAAAGCATCAGAGAAAAGCATCTTGTACCCTTTGCCAGCTCTAACCACCAACTTGGCAAGGGATCTACAGGCCAATAGGTCCACAAGCTCCATCTTCTGTTATTTGCAATGGTTAGTGGAAGGGTCCTCAAACTGTGGTGGGAAGGTTGCCAAGCTACAGAAGCTTTATCTGCAACTTGTCCCTTCACAGCTTGTCTGAAGGCTGTGCTTCAGCTTAAAAACTTTAGGTTCCACTGAGGCTAGTGCTAGGCTGCTCCTTAACTCTCAATAGTCCTATCTGCAAATCACCTGTCTCTAGTCACAACCCTGCATTAAGTCTTTATTCCTTGTAGCTACAGTCTTTTGGCTCCCAGGCTGTAATTTAGAACATTTCTATCTTGTGTATCTACTAATCTATCACATTTGCCACTAAAAACTTTTATTAATGGCCTCTATCACCTTACGAAAGGAAATTTAAGTTCAACATAGGTGTGAAGCAGCTGCTTGCTACCCTACTCACCGCACCAAGTGCTGTACGGAGGGACTTCTTGTTCCAGTATGTTCCTGCTTCCCTTTCCGTCCCGAGTTGAAGAATCCTCCTTTCTGACCCAGCAGGCTTCTCAAAATCTTTATAGAGGGGAAAACCCCAAACACGAAGCTGTTCTTAGGGCAGCTGCTGGAGCCTAACTTCCTGCAGCGGAGGCTCGAACGCAGCCGCTACAGGGACCCGTCCGGGTTCTCCTTTATGCCCAGCTACATGGTGGAAGCGGGCCAGAAACGCCGTATCTTAATTGTAGAGACAGTGGCTTAACCGGAGCCAACACACACGCTACTGAGGTGGGAGTCGCGGAGGCCGTTCCGCAGCCCCCGCCTGTAACGGC
>VXBL01006119.1:66313-84613 GCA_013400195.1 Aramus guarauna | reverse complement strand
GGGGGCGGGTGGAGCGGGAGGGAAATGGGCCAGCGTGGAGCCCGCGCGGAGCCCGCGCCCTGGCCGGCGGTGGGGCCGAGTGGCGCATTGCAGCAGCCGCAGNCCCCCTCCCCGGTTCCCCGGGAGGCCGCAGCGCCGGGCACGGCCGCACCCGCAAACTTCCCCCCCCCTCCGGGGCTGGCTCTCCCCGCTGCCTTCCTGGGCCAGCCCTTGCTCCAAGCTCGCCTGTTCCGGAGGGACCCGGGGAGGGTGCAGGCCCTCAGGGCTGCTGCCAGCACTGCCCCAGCCTGGGGACGCTGGGGTTCACGTGGATTTGGGGGGGATCCTCTCTCTTGAGCAGCCGACCGGGTTTTCTCTTTGCTTATATGTGCATTTCCTTAGGTCTGACCCAGCTCAGCAACCTGCTCCTGGGGCCCCCGAAGGGGGAGCACCTGGTGGGGGGCCCCCTGGGCCACCCCCCAATCTGAGCAGTAACCGCCGGCTGCAGCAGACGCAGGCACAAGTGGAGGAGGTTCGTAGCTCTGCCGGCCGCGCTGGCTTCCCGTAGGCTGCCTGGACTCTTCTCCCACTGCTCTGCAGCAGCGATGTTCTTGACAGGCATCTGTTGTTGAGGGGGCGGATGTTCTTGTCATGCCAATGCCAGAAAATACTCAATAATCAAAGTATAATGGCAGATCTATAAAGAGGCTGGAGCAGAGATGAAATAGCTTTATGTTTAAAAGCTGCTTAATTCCAGCTATGACTTCTAAGGAGCAGGCCTGTTAGATTTTTGGTACCTTGCATTGTGTATTAGGCATCTGTTATGGAAACAAAGCTATACAGCAGCATCCAGAACAGCTCTTAATCCCTGCCTGCTGCTTCAGGGGAACAGTTTGTGTGTAGGCTCAGTGTGTGATGTGTGGGGAACCTTGCTTGACTTTCCAGGGTCAGCGCCTGTAGCGTGGCTGCTGTCATGCAGTAACGACTTTATGCCTCACTGGGGCAGCAACATGTAGCTCTAAGTTATCTTGCAATTATCGAGGAGTGAGCATATGGTTATGCTCATAACAGGGGTGGCTTAGGCTTGCTGGATTTGAGAGCTTTTAAAAACAGGTGATAATGTGGGGCTGAGGACCTGGTTTAAGTGTACTTGAACTGACGCTTTAGCAGGGTGCCTAGGATTCTTTCCCTACTTCAAAGTAGGCAACGACTTGAAAGCTGTTTCATATCCTGACCTTTTTGCTTTAGTTTGGGGCTTTTGCTTGTTAGTATCTCAGTGTTACTTATTGACCAAGTTACTGCTCTTACTTTTTCAACTCTTGTTACCAATGTAATTGCTGCTACTATTCTTCCTTCTGCAGGTGGTTGATATAATGCGTGTAAATGTAGACAAGGTGCTGGAACGAGACCAGAAACTGTCAGAGCTAGATGACCGGGCAGATGCACTTCAGGCTGGTGCCTCACAATTTGAAAGTAGTGCGGCAAAACTCAAAAGGAAGTACTGGTGGAAGAACTGCAAGGTGAGTTTCCTAGTGCTATGAGCTCCTTCATCAGAACGAAATTAGGCTAGCCTTCTCCTGCAGGGCTTTGAGAGGATAGTTTAGGCTTAATAACTATTATAAATGCTTAGAATTATTTCAGTGTGGAAGGACTTTGAGGCCTTGGCTATCATACCTTCATGGTCTGGCTTATGTTCCCTGGCTGTCAGGGAAGATGTGAACTTATCGATCTGTTCTGAGTATTACTCTTTGACAATCTTTCTCTCTCCAGATGATGATCATGATGGGAGTGATTTGTGCCATTGTGGTGGTGGTGATTGTAAGTAAGTACCGAAAAGCCCAGGATCAAAGGTGAAGAAGTAACAATTCTAGAGTACTTGAACCTTTTCCTTTTTAGTTTGAGATCTGGAGGGTCTTGGTTGCATAAACGTTAGCTTCAGTCCTTGGGGAAGGGAGGTGGTGGTGCTGAACTCCCACACTTACTGTGGAAATGGTATACTTTACACAGTAACAGAAGGAATTGGGGGTGGCTGTCATTGTAGAAATGGGAAATTCTGTCTGCCAGGTCAGGTAAACCTGTAAGTATGAGGGGTGTTTACCCTGGAGTGGGTGGGTTGGCGAGTCCTTTCCCTGGTGGGGAATTTGGAAGTCTCTGGGGGACCTTTGGTGTAACTTGCCCTTTTGTTCTTTCCTTTTTTTCCTATTGCTTTGTCTCCAGTCTACTTTTTTACTTGAATGTAGCTCCTTCAGTCTGCAGCTACTGTCCCCTGTCACCTTGCCTGTCTCTTCTTGCCCCTGAATCTTCCCTTCCTTTCCCCTCCACCTAGCTTCTTCATTGATTTCTTTATTGGTTTTAATTTGTCTTCTGTATAGGACTCTGAAGCGCTCTATTGAACATGGTTAGACTCTTCAACAGCTGCTGCAGCTTTAGGGAGGGTCATCTGAGTGTAGAGGAAAGGGAAGTTTAGGAGGAGTGGGTAGCTAATGCTCCTGCTCTTCTGCAGGGAATTTTTGTGGTTTATTTTTGGGTGTGAGCTTGTCAAATAGTGCCTGTGTGGACTCTAGCAAAATAAGAATGCCTTAATGCAGTGCCTTTGGGGATGAAGGACTTCAGCATGTGAGATTCTTTAGTATTCTGCCTAAAAAGAGTGGCAGCATGACTTAAGCTTTCCATTGAGCTTCTGAAATAAAGGCTAGTTTGTGTTGGTCAGTGACTGTGAGCCATCTGACTGAGCTAGATATAGTCATCTAGATTTCTCTAGCCATGGAGAGATGAGCACTTAAATGATTTATTCTGCCTGTCCTTATTTTCAGATGACTTGCTGTCTGAACATGGCCATTTCAGTTATTATAAAGGAGAGCCTACATGATTACCTCAGTTAAGTGCAACAGACTAAACGCAGTTAAGTGAAAGGAGTTTTGTTACTATCTAGAAGGCATATGTGGGAGTAAAATCTCCTGCCAGAAGGAACAAAAGAAAAACAGTAAGGAGTCTAGGGGGGGTGTCAAATATTCCTTTCATCTATGCAGACACAAGCCAGGACCCTGTGGCTTTCTACTATCTCGTAGCTTTCTGGAAGACTTTGGGGTAGTGGCAGAGTAGGAGTGGGAATGGATGTTTGGCTTTTGTGCTGCTGGGTTCAATGTCAAAGGAAGTCCACTACATAGCAGATGGAGGTGGAGGAGACTGGAGGTATTCCAGATGAGACTGAGTGAGCCACATAGCTTTCTGATTAGGAATACCTGTTCTGTTTCTGTTACCACAAAGTCCTAACTTTCAGCAGGAGTTAGAAAATACTTGGAATGGTTAGCTAGGGATTCAAAGGGAAATGCTGCTCTGGGCATGGGTATTGCAAAGTGACATCAGATGTCCCAGTTTGGCAGCTTAGATCTCTAGACATCTTCCCTGTTAAACTGAAATCTTCCTACTTGCTATGGGTTCTCTTGAATTTACATCCAAGATGGTCTCTGCTGGAAGTAAACTTGCAGCATGGAGTGCTGTGGCTTTCTGTAAGCAATCCCCTTGTTCTCCTCCTTCAAAAATAACAAGAGCTGGCAGTTGCTTGAATGTGTTGTCAAACCTGGGGTTAAATGAGATACCCTGTTCCTCAGATTCTGCAGTCTTCTGAGGAATGTGCATCTTGTCTTTTTACAAGCTGAGCTGTAGCCTGTAATCTAGACTGGAAAGAGGGTACTCCTTTAATTTAGGAAGCTCTACCTCAGTTCTAGAGTACCCTGGGATCTGTCTAGGCTTAAGATGATGTGGGGAGGCAGGGGAGAATATAATGAGTTTCCCAGATGGGAGTGGAGTACAAAAGATGGGAGGAGCAGATGCTTTTTGTTTTATTGGGTGTGCCGGGGAGGCTCCTTTCCTCCTCACAGGGCATCTGGGAAGGGGCTAGGTTTTGCATGCTCACTTCCATGCCCCAGCATTTCATTTGCGCTGAGTTCATCTCCCTGCGATTCCATCCCTCTCCACCTTGGGTGAGGGCAGAGATGAAGATCTGGAGTGAAGCAGCCCTCGTCCCCTGAGCACTTCCCTAATTCCCTGTGGAACTGAGCTGTGATGGACGGTCAGAAGTGCATCCACTGAAGAGGAGCCAGGGCCTGCTTGCACTACTTACTGCTATCATTTTAGGGGGTGGGCATACAAGCTTGAGGCCCCCAGACCAGCAATTCTCTTAAACTCTTCTAAATAAGCCTTTGGTGCCCCATTCTTCCTGTTCCTCTGGGGGCTGAGGCCCCCCCCTAGGCTGTCTCTTCCATTTCTTTCTCTTAGATGTTGTATGTTGCCTCTTCTGCTCCCTTTCCCCTCCTTTGTGTCTCTATGCATGGGCAAAAAAAAAAATAAATCACCAAGGCCCTCTAAGTAAAAGCAAGGGACTCTGCTGTCCACAGCATTACAGGCACTCACGCACGTGCAGTTTATTTCCTTCCTCTATAAACACAACTGTAATCTCCTCTGGCATGTTATAGTAATCAGCTCATGTACTTTAAATGGTCTCTAAGAAACACAATTCACCACCTTACTGAGTCTGTCTGGTCTGTCAGGGGGTGGGGAGGGGCTGGGATGCCAAACTTTTCTTGCAGTGTCATTTATTTTTGCACTTCCATACTCTACACACACCTAAGCTCTGGCCCTCGAAGCAGTGGGTAGTCTTCCATTGCAATGATGGTAGTTCCAGTTGTACTAGAACCATGTGCTGGACTGACTCTCTGGTAAGTCTGGAACCAGATGTATGGATCAGCAGCTCTGGGGAAGAGGCTGCCTGATCCAACTCTGCTTCTGTCCACTCAATGTCCAGCTGCTGCCTAATGCACAAGAAGGTAGTTCCCTGAATGGGAAAGTGTGTTGCTCATAGCTCTAGTTTCTTGGGCTATGCTGCTTTTGCGTTTCAACAACCTAGCCTCAGATCCTTAAACCCAGAAAACAATTCTCCATTGGTGTTGGGACATGTGTTCATGATCCAAATGAAGACCTCCAAGGGTAGGATGCTGTTCACAGCATGTCTTGGAGCATGTCTGGAATAAAGGTAAGTGGCCCCTTGTTTTGCTTCACTGTATACTTGAAACTCATTAAAAAGAAATGACAGAGCTTCGACCAGTGCGGACTTATTTTAAAATGAGGTACTTGTGCCCTTCTCTGCCCCTGCTGTTACAAACTTCAGGTTGTAAAACAACGCTCCCTGTGACTTGTGGTTCCCTTATGACCAATCTTTGTCCAATCTCAAACATCACCAAAATCATACCAGAACAATGTATGGTCAATGGTGAATGTGGGGTGGTGCAGTGAGGCTAATTGTTTCAAAGATGAAAGCCTTGCTGGGAAAGGAGGGGGTCTGGGCTGGCTGGTGAGTTAAAGCAGCCTAAACTTCAGCACAGACCAGGCCTGCACAACCTGAATGAACTCCTTGTGCTACAATTCCTGCCAAGTTGTGTGTTGTCTCTCTGTTAGTTCTCAGCCTTGTTTATGTAGGGGGACAGGAAAACCTTTTTTTTTTTTTTCTTAAAACTGATGTGTTTCCAGACCATTAACTACACAGTCCTTAAGTTCCTAGCCTAACCCAGGGACTTGAGTGCTTGCTTTTCAAAGCTGGCGAGCTGCTCTGGAGCACAGAGCTGGGGCTGAACAAGCTACTGAAAGTTGCCCCAGGGTTGTGCCTAACACGAGTCATGTGCAAGTCTGCAAAAAAGAATTGCATGTCTAACCATAAATCCTTCTGTAGGTGTTTAAAGTACCATGCTCTGCTGGGAACTTGCCTTCTGAGGTACCATCCTTTAAACCACCAGCGCTGCTTGCTGCAGAGTGTTATCCTGGACAAAACATGGTGTTAAATGTGCACTAAAAGCAATATCAAGGCTTTGGCAAACACTAGTTCTTTAAAAGTATAATTAGAAATTCAAGCTCTGCCTTTAAACATGCAACTCCTGTATCAACTGCTTCATCCTGACACCTATAGATTTGGTGGGGCCTCAACTCTACTGCTGTGAAATGGATGTGCCTTCAACCTTCATGTTTATAGATGCCCTAGGCCTTGTTCTGGTCTTTCCTGAGGTTTCTTTCTACTGACTGAAGAAAGCTGCTGTGTGCTGTCATCAGCTAGGGGTTGTGTTGGTTTCTTCTCTCAGCTGGAGCGTAACCAAATGATAGTGGGGAAGAAGACACAAAGCACTTTTCCTCAGAATAGGACTGCAGCATCAACACTTGTTTAACAGACTGAAGTGACAGAGGTCCCTGCTCTGGAGTATCCATTGGGGTTGGAAGCCTTAACATGGTGCAGAGAGGCAATAGTGGGCAAGTATAGAGGTTTTATCTTTGTTCTGACCTCTAAGTAAATAATTACTCTAGGAGATGTAACAGATAAGGATATAGGTTTTACAAAATAGGTAACTCGGCTGTGTTGGATATATGAGTTTAGTTGAGTGTTTTTTACCAGTTTCCTACAATGCTGCTTCTTGGAAGATGCAAGTTGGTGCCTTCACAAAACTTCCCCTGTTTACAGGCTAAAATAAAGTTGCACTTGAGCTGTCATACTCCTGATAATCTTTGATGTATTTTTTTGCCAGAGATAGTTAATCAGAACACCCTTAATTGCTCCCCAGGTTTCCAACATGAACAGCTCCATAACATGCTTTCCTTCAGTGCATAGGCCCACCAAATGATTCTTGCAGAGGCCAAAATGACTCCCTTCCTATTCTCTCCTGCCAGGCTTCTTTTCAGAAAGCACTTGTACTATTTTTTTTTTATAAATTTGCCATAATCTCTGAAGATGAAGGGGCTTTTCTCTCTTGTGGTCACAGTATCCTTTTAAATATTGCACATTGGTAAGTATAAAGAACTGCAAGACTGAACATCCCTCTGGTATCCTCCTAATCTGTGGTTACGGCACTGCTGCCTTTTTCATTTTTTTTTGATGTAGCACATATCCACTCCTCAGATTTTATTGAACCTGTCCCAAGAACCTGGTAACCCTTTCCTCAAATTCCTTCTAGGTTTGACCTCAATCTATGCTGATAAACCTTGCACCTATCTGTCCAGCTTCTCTAAGTACTCACGCAAGCACAGTTTAGTTCTTCTAAAGGTATCTCTTATTTTGCAAAGTGGTCTTCTCACTTTCTAGCTTCTCTAACACACTTAGGTTGTACTTCCATGCATTTCCTGTATTGCCTTAATTCTTATGAAAAAACTAGTTTTGGTATCTGTCAAATTGTGACTGCTGCACTGTTAGGAACAAGTTTTCAGCGGATAGCAGGGCTCACCTGCCTGTGGCTCTCTGTCCTTGTGTTCCCTGCCTTTTTAACCATCCTGTGCTTAGTTTTCCTCTCTTCCTGGAGGAGCTGGCCCATTTTTTCCTTTTTTTTTCCAGTACTTCTTTCCATTCCTCCAGTCCCACTACACTCCAAATTCTCTTAGAGGTTTTCAGCTCCTCCAAACTCATCTGATCTCACAGTTGGAGCCCTCGTAAACGTCAGTGTCCTTAAATTTCCTGGACTGCCTGTATCCCTTTTTTCTGCTAGCACACGATTTCCAAATGCTCTTTGCCCTCAATCAACTTGCAAATGTCTGCCACTGCCATGATCCCACAGACACCTGGGCCCTTTATATCCTGTCTCCGTGGCTTGTTCCACATCCCAAAAGAGCTCACATCTCTTTCCTTGTATTTCAGCAGCACCAAACACTTCCACAGATCCTCTGCTATTGTTTTTAAGCTCCTAAACACTTGTCCCTCTTCTCCCTAATTTCCCTGTCATATCAACTTTCCTTTTTCTCATCATTGTTGTTCGTAAGCATGTAGAGCTACCCGCTTCTGTGCAGCTTATTCCTGCAAACCAAGCCACTCTAATACTCCATCTTACCCACAAAATTATTTTTCTCCTCCTGCACCTCCCTTCCAGCACTTGTATTCCTACTTCTCTAACTTCCTCCTTGCATGACAGATGCTCCTAGTCGAAAAACACACAACTTGGTTTTCTTCAGTGTCCTCATTTTTTCCTTTGCTCCTTGCACATATTCTATGTCATCCAAATAACTGCGCTACGCTTCTAACATGACTACTGAGCATTTACATCCCCTCAACTGTCTCCTCTTGTACAAATTCCCCTCGGGTCAGGCCTTTAATTTGTCTTTTGCTGACTGACAGATCCCTCTACATGCACGCTTTCTCCCCTTTTCTCTAGTATTTCACCTTCACAGTAAAATGCTTCATTTTCCACGTTCTGACTCCAACACTGGTGGAGTTGTCTCTTGTTTTCAGCCAGACCAAGCTCAATATACATCTATTGAGTTGATAATTTGTGGTCTTGTCAGCCTGTAAGAAGTATAGGGATGTGCCTGGGAGGATCCCCTGATTTCTCCCAAGATGGCAACTTTTGCACTGATCTTCAGGATAGGAAGGGCTAATCTAGTTACCAACTTGTGTAACACTTCATGTTTGTACAGGCTTTTAACTCTCAATTTACAGCTAGCCAGAATGGGGCTGTTACTTTGAGTTCATCAGTCAAAGCCCATTTTTTGCATTTTAACACTTAGATGGTACAAGCTTCCCTGAGGGAATACATCACCACCTTCTACAGCTATATTTCTTTATGATAATGTAGAGAATTTAATGTTTCAAGTAGTTATGCCTCTGATTAATCTTCCTTTAATTACCCACTTAGCTATGCATGATGCAGTGGGTCACATCAGTTTTATGGTTATCACAAGGTACCGTGTGATGTGAAGAATCATGTCTTACTCTTCAGATACTGTGGAAAGATAATGCTCAATGTATGAATCACTGTATGTTTATGACATACAGAGACTGGTTTAGATGTTGTACCTGCTCTTTCTCCTTTCTTGATTTGGAGGTGGTTTTGTGAAGCAAACAGCTTTGTGTCCAGCGTCAGGTTTTTGCTCACTTGTGTGCTAGAACCTACCTAAGGTGGCAGTCTGTAGTACTGAATTCATGACTGAGAACTGGGCTATGGGTGCAGCATTTTCCTCTATTTGCCTGCCTTTCTTGTTTTAATTGTAAACAAAGTTACTTTTTTGTTTTAGCCACTAAACATAGGTTTTAACTCTGCCTCTTGGGCAGTTTTTTTACAGAACGTTAAAGTCCCTTCATTAAGGCAACTTTGAGATTTCATTCTTTCATTACTCTCTTTTTTTACTTAATTTAAAATCCACCACCACAGAAAGTAGGGTTGCTTTGCAGAAGTCCTGATTTTTCTTTTTTTTTTTTTTCTTTCCAGTGGGGTCCTCCCAGGGGGAATACATGTTCCCACAGCTCTAAGTGCCTGTGGTTGCAGGGTTCTCCCTCCTGCTGGGCTGCCCCCCCTTGCTGAAGGACACTCCCATAATCACTCCTATTCCCAGCAGTTGTCATCTTCACTTTCAAACAAGGGTCATTGGTTGAGCACTGGGATAAAGTTTGAAAACCCATGAATATTTGTGTAATAAAGAACATGGTGTTCATGTCTGTGAGGAGGAATAAAATTGCTCTCTGCTGGGAAGTGAAAAGTGCATTTAGGCAATCAAGGCAAGAGCAGTACAACAAGCATATGTTTAACATCTCAAAGGGAAGAATTAGGCAACAGTTTATATAGTGCAGTAAAATCCTCCAGCTTCCCAAGGGCAGTGCATCTACCTTAATTTTTAAAATATCTGAAGTTTTTCTTTTGTTATGATTAACTAGTTTTTAGATTCAAAAGAGGCTGTTTGCAATGTGATTGGGTACATGGTACCACAGGTCTTTGCCTAAACGATATGCTTAAATTCTCGTATCTGTGTTTGTGTCTGGTCAAGTGGATAATCCTGTTTGTTAAGGACATCACCCTTGCTCTCTTGATACCACATAAAATGCTTTGTAAATACCACTGCAGCAGAAGTGTGAGTATTTGTAAAAAAAATAGTATGGCAAGCTTACTGCAAGAAATAAGTTCTGTGCTTTATGTGAAGATCCCCAAATTAGTTCCTGAGAAGAGGGCACTCTCTGTCCTGGCCTTGATTGCCTATGCGGTCCATTCAAATAGGCTAAAGCTTTCTCTGAAAGATCTTAGATTAAAGCCCCTGCTGCACTTCTGCTTCACAAATGCTCAGCAGAGCCTCTGTGGGTGAACCAGAGAAGGGATGAGTGGAGCAGAGCAGGAACTGCATGACCTGCACTATTCTGATCCTCTTGTGCAGGATCTCATGGCAGCAGAGATACTGTTTGGGATGTTTTTGAAAGTGTGAGTAGCCTCTTCGTTTCCACAGCTCCTATGCAGAGATCAATTTATCCTGCACACCGGCATAAGGTGAAATGGCTGAACGTACACATGGTATATCAAAAGGAAGGAGACTGCTATACACTTAAGATCTACCAGTGCCACATAGGAAGCTTAAAAAGGGAGAGCTTATTCTGCCAGGGGTGTTTTGACCTGACCAGAGAGTGGCAGCATCAACCACCTCCCCAGAGTACTGTACGTAATATACATTGAAATTATGTCAGTGGCTGTCATTTCTCAGGGCTATACAAGTAGCCTCCCCTCGGGGAAGAGAGGGTGGGTGGCTTGGTCTTCAGATCAAAGCTGGACATTAAGGACTAGGAGAGTGCAACCAGTTTCTGACCTGAGGGAAAGCCTGAGAAAGCCCAGCCTGTTCAGAGACTTGTGCCCCAGCTGAGATACCATTCCTGTCCCTTGTCATACTACAGAAGAGGCCAGTCGTACCTGCCAAACCTCTTTAATGACAGACCAGAACTGTGACAGCATCCTTGTTACAGGGAAAAGAAAGCATGCATGTGTAGGTGGGCATGTGCAAGGAGTGTAAGGAAACCAAGTGGACATCTCCCCCATACGTACACTAGATGAACTCTTATCCCTGGTGATCCCCAGAGTAATAGTATTTTATGAGACCAAAGAATTCACTTACAGTAGTGAAAGCAATGAACCCAGGCCAACCACAGTGCAGTCTTCTACTATAGTCCATGTAGAGCACCCCAGAAATAAGGAAATGCAGGTCCCACAAAGTGTGCAGCCTCTGCTTCAATTGTCACCCATCCAAACTGTGGAATAAGCCACTGGCTCACTCGTGTCCCACCTCACCATCCCTGCTCAGCCCACGTGGTTCTAGGCTGTTGTAGGATGGCAGTGCGGTCACGACAGCCTCAACAGTGAAGCGATGTGGAGCACCAAGGGCTGGAGCCTCATCTTGGAAAGCAGCGTTATCGTGACTGTTTGGAGGGGGTGCTGGTGAGGAGAGCTGCTGCCGGGAACGGAACCAGCGTAAGGCCAAGATAAAGGTGATGGCAATGAAATCCAGGATCAGCTCTGCAAGCTCCATCACGGACAGGACAGAGGATCCAAACCAGAGACTCCACTGGTTCCCAAGCTGGGACAGCAGAGTCACTACCTGCAAGAGATGAAGAAAGGGCTGTGAAGACAGCCCTTGTTCCAGCCTTTTGCCTCCCTGCTTGCTCCCACTGGCGGTGCCCCTGTGGTGCTGGGGGGTTCCTCCCACCCTGCCGCAAGAAAAGAGACTCAATAGCCAGCAATGCTGCTGGAATTAATGCCTGCTAGGATGGTGGGACATAGTGGGGGAATGACTGGCTAGAGAGGACATGGCAGTAAAGTGCATACCGTGAAGGCTGGAGACTCCCCATTGGTCTTGTAGTTCCACTCCTCAAAAAAGATATTCACTTTGGCAACTCCGTTCCTGTAAATGAAAGATGAGGCTCAGTAACTCCAAATTCGCAATCTCTGCATTTCTTCACCAAGCTTGTCTGCTCTGTTCCCTTCTGCCCCCCTTCCTCCTCCCACATATACCACCCAGAGGCTTTTCCCCATCTCTGCAGTTCCCTCATTCTGCACAAAATACAATCTTTGGTACTTACAGTGCACTTAGAATCACACAATGGTTTGGGTTGGAAGGAATCTTTAAAGGTCATTTAGTCCAACCCTCCTGCAATGAGCAGAGACTTCTTCAACTAGACCAGATTGCTCAAAGCCTCATCCAACCTGGCCATAAATGTTTCCAGGGATGGGGTATCCACAGCTTCTCTGGGCAACCTGTTCCAGTGCCTCACCACCCTCAAGGTAAAGAATTTATTCCTTCTGAAAACCTCTGAGACTGCACTGTGAAAGCCAACAGTTGTGGCCTCCTGTGTCAGCTATGTACAAGCTCCTGCATGGCTGCCCTTCCCACTCTTCCACAAGCACTTACCATGACTCCAGACCACACAGCAGCCTCCTGGGGCTTATCATTTTCACACTAGCAGCTGACCCTTTTTAGACTGTTCACTTGGATTCCTAGTCCTTGTTGAAGCCTCAGTTTATCTCTGACTGAAATCAACTGGCCTAGTCTGTGGGTCCCATGCCTAATCTCTTACCATCAGTGATTTAATCTTGATTCTGACCCCCCCCCCCAACACACACACATATGCACTCCACTGGGATGGTTTCTTGGTTTAGGGACTCTCTCACCTCTTGGATGTGATATTGTATTTGTTCTGTTGTGAAAGCATGTAAAAAACCCAGTCCTGAAATGACAGTGCAATAAATAGCATTACATGATGACAGTCACCTCCCGTAGGTTTAGGACCAATTGAAGAATGAATTGGGAGTTCGGAGCAGTGCTGGGAAACCAGGACACCATCCCCTTACCTCTGAGACAGCAGAAGGCCAGCGAGAGTATCCAGCTGACAACTGGTATTCTGTCATTCTGGAAGACAAGAGGCCATGTTAGCTGTTGAAGCCGTAGGAGCCACAAGGTCAGGTCTCTCAATCCCCACACATACCAGGAAACTCCCTCCCATGCTGAAGTTCTGCCCACTTCCAACTGAGCTTCTGCACAGGAGCTCACCCCCAAGCCGACACTGATGCTCCTCAGCCACTTTGGCTTCCTGATTTAAGGTTGCAGCTCAGCTACTGACTTGAGCTTTTGCCCTGGTGAATGAATGCTTTCCAATACCTCTAGGAATAAAGAATTCCCAGTCTGTCTGACCAACGATCAAACTTACTTGCAAGGTTTCCGACATTTGTGGAAACAGCCCAGCACGTCAGCTTTGAATTCAGCCAGAAGTTTGTAATAGCAGTAGCCTGAGCAATAGAGAAAGTAAATCCAGGTAAGCTCATGGTATCTGTATACAAAAGGTGATGTGTGAAAGCAAGGGGAATCCAGAGAAAGTTTCCTTCCACGAGCTCAGAGGGACTAACCATCCAAGACAAGACTGTCTTTTGGATGTCCCACACCAGGAACCTCAGTGAAGACAATGAGGAGATGTCCTGAGACATGGGGTGGACCAAACAGGTTCAGGTGGGCGTGAGCTTTGCTATTCCTCCTGTCCTCTTACCCCAGGCCATGTGCTTTGTGTAGTCACAGTACTCTGCTCCAGCAGGTAAGGGATAGAAGTAATATGCACAGCCACAGCGCTCTACCATGTTGAGCTGAAAGCAGGAGCGAATGCAGACCTGGAGGCATATGAGGTGGAAAAGGTTGAACAGGGGAATCAAACCCACCGTAGCCTGTATCACATCATAATATTAACAGTGCCCATGGACAAGCATGGCTGTTAGGGGTCTGAAGCATTTCAGGAAATAGGGGAACAAGGCAGCACAGAACCAGTGATAATGAGTTACCTGTTCAGTGTAGCGGGATGAGTACAGATTTTGCACTGGCACGTCACTGCCATCCTCTGTGCAATCACTGTAACTGCCCCCAAGACGCACAGTCATCTCCTAGAACATCAAACAGTCACAGAACGACTGGCACTTCCCTGTTCTCTTTCTACACTTCCATGCCACCTACTGCTTGTCCAACAGCATCTGCTCTTTATGCTTACCTCTGGATGCCAGCTCCCCCTGCTTTCCTCCATTTCGTTGTTCCCCGATAAATTGCAGCCAAATGCTTCTCCTCCAGTCCAGTAAGCTTCCCCTCCCTTCCTTTCTCTTCTTCCCCTCCCTTCACTCTATGTGATTAATCCCCTCCCTTAAATGCACACGGCAACCCATCTGTATCTATCCAAGTTAAACCTCCCCCATAATCTCACGTCCACACCTCTTACCCCTGCTGATTCCTCACCTTTCTCATGCTGATGGAGGTCTCAATACCCGGACGCACGTTGAAACCCCCATCATCCATGAAGGCTGGCTCATTCTGATCATGGACCATGACCCTGGCTCCTGTCACCGTGGACAAGAGAGGGATGAAATCATTCTGTTCGGTGCGCACCACCAGAGAGAGACCTGAGGAAATGTCAGAGAACAAGAGAGATCATGGCTGGTCATCATGCAGGAGAGGAGAGAGAGCAGAATTGTCAGAAGTGGGTCAGTAAGAGATAGAGGAAGAGAAACATCAACCAGGGCTGCACCAAAGCTGGGCAGCAATGGAGGGTGGCTGGGGAAGGCCAGAGACAAAGCTGGAGGCTCTGGGAGAAGACAGAGAAAACTGGCTTTCTTCATTGTGGCTTAGAAGAAGCCGAACTGGGAATAGAGAAAGATTTCATGGAGAGACTCAGAGCTGGATGGAAGAAAAGCCTGAAGACTGGGCCTAAAGAGGTTTCAGGAGGTTTAGAAACAAACAAGTTGGTTGCTGGAAACAGAAAATTGAGGAAGGAGGAGGTCAAGACCAGGCTCTCATGAGCACAGCACTAGTGCTCAGCTGAGGACTTCAGGAAGGGCCAGCACAGGTCCAGAGGGAGCAACAAGCAAGGATCAGGCACTGATGGGAAAGAAAGAGAAACGGTGGGCAGCAGCAAGGGACAGCCATAAGACAGCCATCTCCACACGGGTGAAAACAGAGTTTGGGCAAAACAGAGCAGGGCAGCAATCTGCCACGACCAGCATTAAGCACAGCAGGATGCCCGTAACTCCTGGGAAAACAGAGCTGAGCTGTTCTCCTTACCCACCAAAGTGTGCCTCTCACCCACCGTTATTGATCCCAGGCAGCGAGGATGTCCACAGGCTGCTGCTGTTGTCGTTAAAGGTATAGCAGTTCCCATACAAGGGGTGGTGGAAGTGGGTATAATTCCTGAGACAGGAACAGAAACATTCACACAAGGTGAGAAGGGCTGTGAGACCAAGGGGAAGGGCTTTCTGAAAGGAACAACCCTGTTTTCCACCTGCAGGGAGAGGGGCTTACAGCAGATGGGCAGTATTTGTTATGTAAACTCGCTCGAACCAGGAAAAAGCAATTAAAATGTGCTGTAAAAAATATCCTGGAGCTGGACAGGTTTTCACACCAGGTATTTCACACTGCTAACTCTTGAGAGCCCAAAAGGGTTTTAGCAGTACTAGCGATTTCTGTATTATCTTCCTAGTGTTGACAAAACTCTTAACTCTTCCTACTCCTTTTCCTCCCTTGCCAGTGGGTTTCATTTCCCTACCTCTTTAGGGGGTTTTGACTATAATGGCAGGAGAAAAGTGGGATATTGTTTTTACTGTCTTTTTGTAACAACTGTCTTTTCCTTCCCTTGTACGTGGGCTGATATGTACCACTTCCTGCAGAGAGTGGAATAAAGAGACTTCTATGCTGCATATCTGTACCCACTCAGGGTTTTGTACCAGTGTAACTATTTCAGTTGTGTGTAACCCAGGAAAAGGAGAAACCATCCTCTGAGGTCCATAGTTTCAGGTCAGTCACAGATACTGTGACCCTGGTGAGCACAACCCATAGGAAAGACTCATGAGACATCATCTGAGACAACGGGAACTGAACAAGGAACGATCACACCTTGGGAAAGAGGTCTTCTAATGCAGGTTTCTTGAATTCCCCTTGGACCCAGGCACAAAATATGGGTGTTGCCAGGAAGACTCAGAGAGATGTTTCCACCACTTACGCCTTGTCACACGTTGCTTCATTGAAGCGGCAAGCATAGATGAAATTCTCAAAGTCAGACTCATCCAGGGCTTTCGCATCAGGCATCTGCGCCAGGATATTGATATAGTGAAAGCTGTACCATTCCCGCACGGCATCCACCCCTGAGGAGTACGCCTGATGGAAACAGTCCTTGTTGTTTTCACTGCACTGTTAAGAAGAGAAGGAGAAAACCAGCCATGTCAGAAAAATCTTGTCCAGGAGGTCCTGTGGATTAGCTGTGCTCGCACAGCACGGGCAGGAGATGAACCTGAGGGTGTGGAAGAGCTCCGCAGGGCTCCTGCGCTCCACCAAAAGGTGGTCAGCAGCTTGTGGAAAAGCAAACCCTCGGTGGAAAGGAAACACCAAGTGAACGAGCAAGGCTGAGTAAAACCCAGGAAGCAACAAGTTGCAGTGAGGTGTGCAGGGTGATCTGCTGCACGTAAATTCTACATGGTAGAAACCCAGAAGCTTTAAATTCTTGCATGGGGAGCCCTTCCTTCAGGGTGTGTCCAGAAAAACTTTTATGATCCTGTGGGAACTCCAGTTAACTGGCAAGCGATTAGCTTCAGTCCTTCAATGCCTTTTTAAATGCAAACACAGATACCCTCAGGCAAAGCAGCTGCTACCTAGGAGCAAATGCGACCATGACCACATTTCGGTGGCCCACAGCCATCCAATACTTTCCCCTTTGCTATTATTGGGCAACACTGCAGTTGATGTTAATAAATGGCTCTCCAAAGGCAACTGCAAGGCTGATGTAGCCCTCAGGATGGATAAGGTTTCCCTGCTCTACCCAGGAAAAGAGGGGCACTGACACGGACAAGTCTCCTGGGGCCCACATGGACAGCAACAGGACTTGGGGAGCAGGATTGCTTTGGGCAAAGGATTCAGCTCTACCTTTATCTCTCATGAGCAAAAGCCAGTGCAGATTAATCAGACTTCTATGTAGGGAAGGCCAAGGATCTGACAAGACAGATGTAGCTAGGCAGAGACCAGAGTGGGTAGGACACAGGATATCTAGGGATCTTACCAGAACAAAGCCAATTTTCCAGTCGTTCTTGTCCACTGAGGGACTGTTCTCTGGCAAGTTGACTAAGTTATCCCGCTTCTGCCTTCGCAGCGGATGGCGCTGGACATGATGGAGCAGGCTCCTTGAGCTACGCTTTCGCGTGGACAGTGTGGACCAGTCGCTTCGTGCCAGAGACATGTTGTAGTCATAAAGGTCTAGCAGTGTCTGATGGGTGATTTGGTCCAGCTCATCCAGCTTCTTCCGGATAGCACTGTATCTATATGAGGGGGAGAGAGGAGCCTGCAGGTTTAGGGCTGGATGCACATAAACAGCTCTGACTAAGACATGTGGTAAAGTTTGCTGGGGTGATTCAGGACATTCCTGCCACCAGCTGCAAATCCAAGTTCTTGCTGGAGGCTACCATCCTTGTAGGACAGAAGTCAACGCGTATGCTTTTGCCCCGTGGCAGTTTACAGTGCAGCCTGCATATGTACATCACCAAGAGCTGCCTAAACTAACATGCCTTATTGTGAATGCCCTGCAGCTGCAAAGACCTGTAAAAAGTGTCCTTTCCACCAGCACTGCTACTGAAGGGGATGGTCAAGGACCATGAGGAGAACAAGAGTACATGCTTTTATCCTACTCCTGCAAAAGTCAAGCCAGTCAACACCTCTGGAAGTCTATTTCTTACCGGTATGGATTGAGGGTGCACAGCGTGACAGCTGGGAAAGTCAGCCTGTCGGAGTTAAGGTTGAGGTTGAGGTTGACAGGGTAGCTGAAGTACTCCCTGTAGAGGATCCCAAACTGCCAGTACATTAAGCCAAAGGTGAGAAAGAAGAGAACGGACCAGAAGGCTGTCTTCATCTTATTCTTTTTGGAGCACACCAGGCGGATAGCCCCGTGGATGGTTGTGTTGCTGCAGAAGAACTGGAATAGCTCCTGGTAGGAACCGCAGAATTCGATGAGACCCTCCCGCTCCTCTTCTTTCTGCTGCTGCTCCTCTTCTTGCTTACATTGCCTTGTTTTCTCCCCTTCTGGCATCTTCCCTGCCTTCACAGACCCACCCTACAGCACAAACTCAGAATTAGGGGGGATCCCTGCAAGACTGTGGCTCTGGGAAGCCGTGCCCACTGCAAAAACTGGCTCTGCATCACTGTCTCCCCCAAACCTTGGCGCTTTCACCCTCTCCTCCTCGACTCCCATCCCACCCTGCAGGTCCCCAGCCCTCCATGCACACGCCCCCCCCCCATTCCTCCCCTTCCACAGGNGGCGGGCGGCGGCTGCTCGGGCCGGGGCCGACGCCGATGCCGGTGTGCTCTCCCCGAGCGCTGCCGCCCGGCACTACCGGCTCTCCCGCAGCCTCCCCGGCTGGGCTGGGACCGGTTCCTTTCCAGTTCGAGCCAGCACCCCGCCCGGCTCCTGCCCTGCCAGCCTCTCCCTGCCCGCCCCTCCTTGCTTCTCCTTCTCCTTTTCTCCTTCTCTTCTCCTTCTCCTGCCCC
>VXBL01006119.1:24342-66255 GCA_013400195.1 Aramus guarauna | reverse complement strand
CCACCCCCCCTTCCCGCCCCGGTCCTCCCCGAACGGAGCCCTGCCCCGGCCAGGTACGGCTGCGGAACAGCCTGTCCCTCCTCCTCCCACCCTCCCTTCCCCCCCTCGGTGGGGACGCGGCGTCCCAGGGAGCAGAGGTGATGCGGAAAGTTGGCAGCGCTTCTCCCGGGGGCAGCGGGGGCAGCTGGAGGCAGCGCCGGAGGCCGGGACCCTCCCAACACCCCCCAGGTCCCGGGGGGGGCGGCAGAACGGATGAGGTGTACACATCCTGGCAGTGAGGGCTCGTATGCCAAATTTTGCTTTTCAAGGGTAAAGCTGAGGTGGATGGAAAGTTTTGGGTGAGTTTTGCAAGAGGGATGGGGCTGGGGCAGAGAAGGCTGGTGGTGACTGGGTGATACGCATGAGGTAATATCGCCTTTGCCGCTTCATTAACTTAAAGAAATCTTTCGTATCCAGAACTACCTGAACCAACCATGAGTGGGAACATGTTTCACTGATAGGTGCCTGGAAAATCAAGGCCTCCTGGCATTACCCGAAGCCTCACACCCTTTCCTCAGACTACGGCAATGAACTCATAGCCAAACGTGACCAGGAGTCCCTAACACCCCCTGCCACTGTAACAGTGCAACCTCTTTCCCAGTCCTTTCTCCAAATGATTTTCTCCCAAACTAGTTCTCTCAGGTTTTCACTTCTTTCTTTCCTTTATGAATACCTCCTTCAGGTCAGTCCTTGTTGAGTCATCTGTCACTGAATTTCAATCCTTATTGGAGTTAGCAGTGGTTTGGTTAGTGACTCAAAATACACAGCCACTTTTACCTCTTCATATTGCAAAATACCATGCTTGAAAATGGCAAGGAGTACGTACGCTTTTGAGGCTGGCCGTTAAGTGACAGCGTGCCAGGAACAGCCTTGTGACAGCTGCTTGGTACAAACCTACAGCCACAACTTCGAGCTTTCCTCTAGCTCCGTCCCCTGACAAAAAACAATGCAAAGCAAAAGCACCATTTCTACTGCAGTTCTAAACTTAATTATGTCTCAAGCAATTTATTTTGAACTTCCATCAAAAATGAGTGGCAAAAAGAGGGAGGAATGGGAGAATGAACAAATATTGTATCAAATGCCAACGACAAAGCAGCTTCCTCAGAGCATTGGAAATGCCCATCTGGGTCGCACCGACAGTCCACAAGCTCCGTATCCTGTTTGGGCTGTGCCATAGGAGATGCCATTTAGCAGAGGGACGTGAGCTCTCCTGACCTGTGCTGTTTTATGCTCTCAGACACGTGTGGAGAATCCCTGACGATGCATATGAGCCTTTTGAACCACTCATGTAGGCTACGCCTTAAACTCTGTGAACGTATACAGAGGCACAGAGCATCAGCCGTACAATTACCCGTGTAACCTATGGAGCTATAATCCAGTCGCTTCGTAGAGAGCATGTTTATAACTTGCTTGACTTACATTATTGTAGTTTCTCAAAATTACTCAGTTACGCTAATGGACCGTCCTCCAAAACTGCCTCTCTCTTACTGGAATGACAAAAATTATTTTGCCCCTGAAAATGCCTCTTTTATACTCATTTAAGTTAATGGCACTCACAAAGCAACTAGAGGCAAATATGGTAGAGCTGATAGTTAGGCATTCTCTGATTTCCATAGTATTTAAAAACATTTTAAACTGTCTTCAAGTGATCTTTGCAAAACAGTCTTTTTTGCTGGGTGTGAGACAAAGGTGACTTACATTTTTTGGTGTCTTTTGACTTGAGGAATAGTTAAAAACTCAAACATCTGGACTGATTTGCTGTGTCCAAATGACAGTCTAAAGCAATTGTCTCAGCGTTTTGTCATGGCTGACAATTTCCATCACCATGTTGTTTGGGAGAGCTTTTGGTCTTTGCCACTTTGGGCAAGAATAGCTGATAATTAGGGTGTGGGTGCATGTATTGTATGTTTTATTTTTACATGTGTATAAATGATGTACATCATATACCTATGTATCTCTATATGCACATTTAGGTACATAGTTGTTTTATTTTTCAGAAGACTTTTTCCATATGTTGTATTTGTTTTTCCTAAAGAATTAAAAAACCCCACTTGCTGGCCTTTTCACTCTTTGCAGCTGCTGTGTTAGCCGTGATAAGCAATTCTCTTTTCCCTCTTTCTTATGCTGGTGAGCTGCTCAGACTGCTGTATGTTATCTGCCCTTGTGGCACGCCTCAGAGCACGTATCAGCCCCGAGGTGACTAGTCATTTCAGTCATGTGAACATCGCGTTCTGGCCGTGGCTTTGTAAAAGTTCCTACCTTCCCCTGGTCCCATAGATGTCCTGCAGATTGATTGCCAACTCACAAAGAAACCGAAAAGTTATTTTTAACATTTCTACAACCAAAATTACCTCTTGATTCCCCAAATACTTTTGAAAGAATCCAAACAGCAAATCTCCTGTTGCCATCTCAGCTGCCAGTCTCAAACTCCATTTTCAGAACATGAGAATTCGCTAAATCTTTGGTGTTTTTTTAATTATTATTTACATCTTCCCAGCTTTTGCTCTATTTTTTTCCAATGTGTAGATGAACTAGGTGTCCATCAAGTGACCATCTTCTGGCCAAGATTGTCAGTCATAAATGGTACCATTTTACCCAGACACACTTCAGTGTGACAGCAGATAACGACATGGAATTATTAGTATAGTTTGTGGGAGCAACTCCTGTTGACATTTTAGGTGATTAGATATGCTCCTGTCTTGAACTTCCCTCACTGCAAGAGCATTCTCCAATCCACAAGTTTCTGGATATTTATTTGATGTATCGATCTATCAAGGTGACTCACACCTGATGGAACTGGTTTTGACACTGGTGGTTGTTTCCCTCACCCCATTCAGGCTCAGCAATTATGGCATAAATGGCCTTCTGAAATCCCAAGTCTTGCATTAGAATGAAAGATCTTCCATCAGGCATTACAAATCCTTTTCAGAATTTTTGTTTCACAGTATTTACTTCACCTCTAACAATATTTTGAATCCAAGGAGCTTTATGCTGAATAGATCCTTTTCCTTCAGATGTTTGTCACTAGGTTCTTCTCTTCTGAAATGGGAAGCGCCCTGTTGTCCTGGGCAGTGCTTCTGTATATTATATCTTCACAAGCTGAATGCATGATTGCTTTTTATTGCTACTGAGCAACCTTTGAGTAAACATGAATCATTTTTTATGGCATCAAATTTGAAATGTTTCCTTACCAGCTATGTCTATTATCTGCCCAGGTAGGAATGTGATAATGATCTGTAATGCACACAACATTTTAAAATAGAACAAACATTTTTTTTAACACACCGCCACCGTGGTGGGAAAGAAAGCAAGGTCTTGCTCCAATACTTCATCTTTATCCCCTTCCGGTCTGGATTCCATGTGTAACAAATTATACATGGTTTTGAACTACTTGAAAGACCTTCAATCAGTTTAGTTCTTCCATATATGCAATTGTGTTTTCCTTCTACTGCAAGGTAGAAACCAGTGATTATTTCTGGATTAGCTACAGCTGATTATATTTTTCTACATTAAAGCTAGCAACCCAAAGAGTCAAGGAATAGCAGCACGGATGTTGCTTTAAGTTTAACTGAAGTGTTTGGCCAAAGAAACGCCAGCCTAGTAGCCAATAAAGATGGGTAGACGTGCGGCTACACTTTCTGCTGCTGTTGCTTTTCATTGGGGAATTATTTACCCAGGATTCATGGACTCCCTTGAGGCAGAGGTGGTGATCTCAAAGGGGATCATTATTAAAAAAGCCATCATGGATTTGCAAACCAATCTGTTGAATGCCTTCTCCCTTGCTACTGATGTAACCTGCCCGGCAGCAGTGATGTCTGGCTCAAATAATCAGTGACCCTACAGCAGCAAGCGCATGTCCATGTACACACTCCCACACACAAAGGTGGAGGCTCCTTTTCAATGTATTTATTAATTGTTACCTTGTAGGAGCAGAGTGGCTGCAGAGAGCTGTTCTGGCGATGCAGAAGGGAGTGAAAACCGAAGCAGTGTGTGTTATCCCCTTCTTTCAGCATGGAAGGCAGGAGAGGATAGGGTAGAGCTGATGAAAATAGTATTGTAGGACTGAGCAAATCCTGCTGGAAACTGTGTGGAGGGAACCCAGTCTGCCTTCCTAGGGGAATGCACTCCAGTTTACGAATGAACTCCAGAAGACCCGTATGGATCCTCTTTCTTTGCTGTTTGCACACCGCAATGCAATACGAAGCCTGGAGGAGAGCCTGTATGGCTGCTCATGCTCTGCCTGAGCTGGCAAATCTGAATTAGCTCCTGAAAAACACAGGTCTCTCCCATCTGTTGTCTGTATTGCAGGACAAGGGATATTGCCTCCTGATTCAGTCTGGGTGCTGAAGCAGCCCAGTGACCCCGTGGTACGTTAGCCATACTGCTTGGTATCCAAGTCAGCTGCCACCTTTGCTACTACTGACTTGTCCTCCATGAGAAAAATCACTGAGCGCTGAAAACAAGCCTTCGAGCTCTACCTCTGCTGCACATTCCCTAAACCCAGGGTCTCATGTAGGATCACTTGGTCAGATCAACAGCTCCTCAGACACCGATCCTAATCCCAATCCAGTCCTATTGCAATAGGACCAACTGTGGAAATGGCCAGATGAAAATTCCCACCCACTGGCATAGCTAAGCTAAGACTAATACCCATCTGTAAGGTGGGTGTGCAGTCCAAGCTGAAACAGCAGCAAGCAAAGCTCTAGGACTGGATGTCAAACCCAGTGATTTCTCTTACTGCTTTGCCCCAAGGGGCAATTAATAAATGGGGAGATCAGGATGGAACCTCCTTGACTTACAGCCCTCACCCCCTCTTCCCATTCTTCCCAGCTGAAATCTTTAATTTCCTCATTCCAGCCCTAACAATATAATTATTATTGCAACCACCTGACTCCCCAGGCCTCTGTCCCCACCCCTTTTGTGATCTCTCCTGCCTGTTCCTGGAAATTGGAGGCAGATGCAACCACCTCAGACCAGTTCTTCTGACACCTGCTGCTCCCCAGCCAAGAGAGATCACAGGGTTGGGCTCGGTCACCCTCTGAGCCCAACGCAGCACCTGGCACAGCACAGCAAGCGTTTGCTTGCTGGACACAGATGCTAGCTGCTGCCCACCTGAAGCTTTCTAGAGCTGACATTAAGGCAATCAAATTGATGTTTACCTCCATTTTTGACACTGCCTCACATAATTCTCCAGGTGCCACCCTCAGTCAGTCCAGCCTCAATGGTTTCATGTTGCTTCTGCTTCTTGGCTCTGCTCCGGTGATGGTGATCCTCTCCTCCTCTGGAATGTAAGCTAGAAGTTATGCCCTCAAAAAGGGAATCCACAGGGAATTAAACCCTTAAGAAGAGAAGCTAATCTATAAATTGTGTTTCTATTATGGGTAAGGCCAGATTTCATAGCCAAATGGCTTGAGGCAATGCTTCCCACAACACCCTTCTCAAGAGCCAGACTCCCCCTTTCCCATCTCCTTTATAATTGTTCAGATGTGTTCAATTCATTCCTCTGCTTGAGATGTTTTATATCTTCCCAGACACTATGAATACTCAGAAGATCTCAGGCTAGCAGTGACGTGAAGCTCCAGAATGGTTCATGAATCAAAGAACCTAATTTTTTTTTCAAGNTCTATGATTCTATGATTCTAAGTTAAGGATTAAAGCGATAAAATATACTTTGGCAATATCTTCATTTTTATAAACTACTCCAAGGTTTATCCTCTGTAGTGCCTGGGAATAAGAATGTCTGGATTCATATCTTAATTTTTTTTTTCCCCTTTTTGCTTTTCATCCTTTCTTCTAAACAGAAGAGTTTGGCCAACAAAACATAGATCTTAGTTGAACTATGTGACCATTTCTAATGGTACTAAGAAGAGTGAGATTTCTTCATTATAGTCACTGTCCCATTCTGTCACCTCTTCTTTTAACTCCATATCAAGACTGCAGCTGTTTCAGATACATCTCACATATCAAGAAGTTTATACTTTTTTTATATTTATATTTTTTTATATTTATATTTTTCTCAAGGAGACACATAGGATTGCTGGGTGGTTTTTTTAGAGAAAGAATCTTCCTCTGTAGCTTGAAAAATGGTCCACTTCACAGAGTTTAGGGCCTTTTGTCTTCCAAATCCCCCTGCCAGTAAAGGATCTCAAAATATTTGCAGCATACCTCCTGATATGAGGCTGTGCATATTTATTAGTTGAGACAATTGATCTTTCATGCTAAGGACTTAATAAGTTGTTGATGGTATTTCATGGGAGGGCAGGTCATGAGAATGATCGAGACATTCGATGATATACAAAAGTATGAAAGAAGAGAAAAACAGCAATTCATAAAGAAATCAAAACTAAGCAAACCCACTACTTCATAAGTGTTTGAAAAAGAGGAATAGAAAATGTTAAAAAATACTGTTGAAAACAGGGGAAGGAGAGGGAGTTGAATGGAAAGAACAGTAGTGAATGAACTCAGAACAAGAAGAAAACCGTGCCCTCCTTCCCCACAAACTGTGCCCAGTTGTGGTGGAAGGCCTGCATTGCCTAGTGATGCTGAAATACGTGCTGGCAAGTTACATATCTCCCAGAGGATGACTCGTGTCAGACAGTTTGCAGCACAGGAGACTGAAGTTAGTCCACAAACTCTTACAACAATGACGTATTGCCTTTCTTGCCTTTGCAGTCTTTTTTCTTTCCTTGGCTGCATCTTATCATCGTTGGCCCAAGCTATCTGGACCTCTCCTCGGCTGTCCATCAGCATTGTCCAGTGCTGCTCTGCTTCACTGACAGTCATTGCTTTGACCCACCACATATCAATGTTATTGTCCCATACAATCCTGTGCTACTAGTCTTCACTGTCATTCCTAACCCCTTCTGCTTCCTCTAGTTGCAGTGCTACATCACCATGTAACCGTACCTGTTGGAGCAATGTTGCTGTTCCCTCTTACTTCTTTTGATGTGACATCCCAACATTCAGGGTCATAATCCTGTTTTCCCAGCTGATGTCGTCACTGCTGTTAGCATCCTGCCCTCTACCTCTTGTTTTCCAGCCGCTTCGCTTCTTCCCACTCTGCTTTGGCAGCCTTTGTTGGTTTGACCTGTTGCCCAGCATTGATGGCCTGCTTTCTTCTGTCTGTCCAACAGTGCCACACCTTTTGTATTTTCATCTTCATCATCTGAATTCACTCTCTGTCACCCTTTGCCATCCTTACTAACTGTGCATGCTCAAGAAAAATGGGATGAACACCTTTCATGTGGGATACAGAAACCATTGTTCAGTGGGGTGAAAGAAGTCACTAAAAGCATCTATCAAAAAAACCCTGAAGTTTTCTACAAATGGGAAAAGTAAAGAATGATGTGGTCACATAAAATTTGGCAAGTTGTGTGTAGAAAGATAGTAAGTCAGGTCAAACAAGGCTTCAAGGAACAACTAGCTAAAGGAATCAAAACTAGTATTAGATCTTTCTTGAAACGTATCAGGAACCTTGCGGATATGTAGGGCAAATTGGTGACCAGGCTATGAGAGGAATGCCCAGGGGAGATAAGGTCATTGCAGAAATCTCTGCATCTGTGTTGAGTGTTGAGTGACGAGATCATCGTGGCAGAACTCATTCTTGCGTAGGGCGAGGTTCGCCAATGAACATGTCTGAAATGGAAGCAGCTGTGGAAAAGGCTGTTCAACACACTGACAAAGCAAACGGTAACAACTCGCTGGGAGCAATGGCATTTGTCCAAGAGTCTTAAAGGCACTCAAGAATAAAATAGCTGAACTGCTCTGAGCAGTGTGTAACCCATGCCTACTGCCCCTGTGGTACCTGAGGAGGGGAAAGTGGTGAACATGATGACAATTTTTAAAAACTTTACATGGTCTCAAGGGGAGAATAGACAGCTTCATGGAAAAGAAATCTATGGAGGGTGACTAAACCATAGAAACCACATCCAGACAGGAAGCACCTGACCTGAAAATGTTTGAAGGCTGGAACAGTATTCATGAGAAGTATGCTATGTTTGCCCTGTTCATCTTGAGCTCTCCTTAAGAAGGAGAGAGGAGGAGAAATCAGGGAGAAGTCAAATTATTATGGTGAGGAATGAGTGAAGAGGGGGACAGGATAACGTGAAAACATAAACCAGAAACTAGAGATGGGTCACAGAGCACAGCATCTGCAACAGTACTCACTGCTTCCTGAAGGCACCTGAGGGTGCCATGGGGTGCATGATGCCCTGTGATCCTCTGCATAGGACATTGAGTTGCTGGAGCATGTCCAGAGAAGGGCAATGAAGCTGGTGAAGGGTGTGGAGAACAAGTCTTATGAGGAATGGCTGAGGGAATTGGGATTGTTTCATCTGGAGAAGAGGAGGCTGAGGGGATACCTTATCACTCTCTACAACTACCTGAAAGCAGGTTATAGTGAGGTGGGTGTTGGTCTCTTCTCCCAAGTAACTGGCGACAGGATGAGAGGAAATGGCCTCAAGCTGCATCAGGGGAGGTTTAGACTGGATGTTAGGAGAAATTTCTTCACCAAAAGAGTGGTCAGGCATTGGAACAGGCTGCCCAGAGAGTTGGTGGAGTCACCATCCCTGGAGATGTTCAAAAACGTATAGATGTGGCACTTGGTTTAGTAGGTACGGTGGGGTTGGGTTGACGGTTGGACTTGATGATCTTCGAGGTCTTTTCCAACCTTAATGATTCTATGATGGAGTTGTAAAAGCATGAGGGAATAGAATTCAGCCCTCTCCACTCCAGATGTTCTCTTCTGAGCTTCTCAGCTAATTTTCATCCCGAAGGGGCATCTTCCATTTTTCATCATCTGCTCATCAGTCATTGAAGGGAGATGCATGGGAACTCACTGTTCTGTGTGCTGGGAGAAGCTGATTTAGCATAACACATATGCTGTGAAAGGAAGCATGTGTCCCATGCTTTTGTCTGGGATACCAGTTAGGGGGTGGTTGTAACAGAGCTGGAGGCTTTGAGAAAAGAAAAGCCCAATCCTTTTCCCTTTTTTTCCTTTTCCCTTTTTGTCTTTTGCCTTTGAGAGGGGGAGAGTGTGGAATTTTACGGGAGATTCATTACCTATTGTAGCTTATCATTGCTCCTATCAGTGAAGCCCAGATGAAGGATAGGCCAGAGAAAGTGATCAATGCAGAAGACTGCTGTTACTAAGAAAAGCAAACACACAGTGCTAGTGAAGATTCTGATCATCATTTTGTACTCTTCACAGAGAGAAGCCCAGGTGCAGTGTTCCTACAGGCAGTGCTAAGGAGGAGAACCAGCTGTTGGGTAGGTGTGAGATGACCTTCTCTATGAAAAGAGGTATCCAGCTATTGAGAAAAACTACCTGATGTCCATGGGCTTTAAAGAAGCTTTGAAGTGCATCAGGCATGTCAGTGTCTCTTCTAGCTAATGTACGCTCTCTTTGAGGCATGTACCAGCTGAGCTTCAGCTATGTTCATGAAGTGCATCTAAACCAATGTAGTTAGACTGCTGGATCTATTTTGCTAGCTTAAATTGAATGAGCAGAGGCATAATCAAGCAACAGGAACTTATGTGGGAAAAATAATCTTGAGCTTGGGTTTGTTGTTTGCCACGACTACTCTTTCAATACCACATTAGAAGTTTTGGCTTGTCCATATTCACAATACAATGCAGCCGCAGCCCCTAAGTAATCTTTTGTTGACTCCAGTGCAAATAACTTAATCTTACGTTTTGCAGGTTGACAAAATCTGTATCAAATTTTGTGTCTTCTATCAAATAATTCTCCTAAAGAACTTGTTTAAAACACCTACGTTTAATATTTATTTGTAGAGACACAGTATACCCGATAACGGCTTGGTCTGACTAGCAGCTAATCAGATCATAACCAGATTCCTGCTTCTCAGTTCATGTGGCCAGGCATTGATGCTATGTGGCTCTTGGCCACGGCACATTCGACCTTGGAAGTCAGTGTGGCTCTCTCCCAGAGACACATAACATATAATATTATTTATACATGTCTTTATAAGGCAATCAAGTTTATCTTTGATGAACTTTCAGTCTCTCTGTGGTATTTTCCGTAATAAGTGTTTTATATTTAAAATATAAGGAATGTTGTTGTTAAACACTTTGTTTATCAGTAAGTACTACCTTTTCTGCTTTAGGTTATATGCTTTACTTGTTTTCGTGGTTTAAATTCAGCATGAGACTTTCAGGGACACAGTAATTGTGGATTCCCCGTAGCAAATCTAGTGGGGAGCATCAAAGAGCAGGTCATCGAATAAAATCAGGTGCCATGGTACATTTATCCCTACAAGGAATACAGCCACTCCTAACACATTTCTTGCATTTCTCCCTTATATTTTTCTTTCCTTTATGTTGGTTTATGGTCCAAAAAGGCAGACAAACCCCCAGCTCTCACTTCATGTGTAACACAGGCCTTGGAATTTTACCCAGTGTCTCTTTTAACTGATGCCATTAACTTTTTTTTTAAAAAATTATGATTAAAGGACAGCTTGAAGAAAGTAACATGGCCTTTATTTGAAGACCTTGAGAGATAGTCTACCTTTTTTTTTGGCTGATGGCTAGGACAATCTTCCTCATAATTGGGTATATTATGTCTCATTCTACTCTGAACATGCCTAAATATAACTTGCAGCTGTTGATTCTCTCTGTGCCTTTCTCTGCAGGTTAGGGTGCCACCAGTACTCTATTTTCTGCGGTGTAATTGAGGGATACTGGTTTAGTAAGACCAGAGTAATGTCTCAAACTGCCCCCTATAAGGCATTTTCTGACCTTCCTAATCAGTCCTGTCATTTTTGTCTGAACCACCTCCAAGCTTTCAACATATTAAAAACCCACGTGGGCTCCTGCACTGCCGATGAGTGTTTCAGCTTCAGGCTTTGCTGGGCTTCTGACTCGGCGTTGTCAATCACAGGTGATAGTGACTTCTCCGGTGGTCGCCAACAAAGTTCCTGCTCTTGGCAGCCTGTCCTTCTTCCCTGGCTGCTCAGAGGCCAGCTATCACACCCCCACTGATTATCTGGGGGTGCCTTTGAATACAGCAGGAGGTACAAAAAGCTTCCGTGAGTCCTGCTCCAGAGTAGCAGCCTCTGGGAGTAAGGGGACCGGTATTGATACCAAGGGTCCCTTGGAGCTCCCTTTCCCGAGTCCCAGGTGGTTTCCCACTCTGTGCGGGGCCGCTTGACTCCACACAGCGGTGTGGGAGGTGCACAGACTGAATACTTACCTATTGTTAACACATCAAAAACGAAGAGGAAATGACACAACTGCTTCCACCAGCAGTTACATTCTGCCCATGGTCACTCTTAGGTGTTCCCACGGGTCAGGCAACTGATAAAGATTCGTGGATCAACAGCATTGAGACAGCGTGGTGGTCCAGCACATGAGGAGACTCCACTGGCATCACTGAGCACTGTACCTTGTTTCAGTACGTTCAGCTGGCCAGGGGACTTGGGTTGATCTGAAGGACTCCCTCCGCTTTAGCTACTGATCTTGCCATTTGCAAATTTTATCAGAGATATTTTTTACAATTGTTATCTCCTGATGCAAATATTAAACAGCATGGTTCTTGCAGGAAGGCACACACTTTCTGCAGTCATTGCTGCTTCTTTTTGGACAATGAATTTCTGCCATTTGTCTGTTAGTTAGTAATTAATCCACATAATGCAAATTATGATGTATACATACACTATTATTTCTTCTTCAGAATTTACAAATTTCTTGGTTTGTTAAATCTGCCCCAGTGCTTCTATCAACTAAATTTATTATTTTGTCAACGAATGAAGTCAGCTTTGTTTCTCACAACTTTTTTTTTTTTTAAACATACTAAATTATTAATGTTATTTTTATTGTTGAAACCTTTGTTAGCTAACTTGTAATAACTTCACACTCTCTTACCTATGATTATTACTACGGAACCATCTAACAGTCGTCGGTGTCATCTTGCTTTGTGAACACTGGCATAATATGCTCTTCCAAGATCTTGGGATTTCTCTAGTGTGCCAGGATTTTTAAATACTTAAGTCCATTGGGCCAGCTGCCTCCTCAGCCAAATCTTTTATAATTCTGAGATGCAAATTTTCTTGGCTACCGATCTGAAAATACTTATGCTTAATAGATGCTGTTAAAACCTTCCTTAGTTGACAAATAGATTAGGAAGTTGTTTACCATCCTCATATAGTATGAATACACAATTCTGTTTCCTTCTGTATACAAACAACCATCTTCTCTGTAACAAAAAGCCTCCATCAAAAATCTTCTCTATCAACAGCTTTACATATATCCACCCAGTAAGAGTCTAGGCCGTTGCTAGAATTTGTTGGTTTTCAATGTATTTTGAAAAAACTCATTCCAAGTGCCGTTAGCACTTGCAGCAATCCAGTTTTTCCAGATTATTTTGAACAATACTTATCACCTTGTATGCTTCATAAATTCTCAATTTTATTGTGTGCCATATATCTCCTTTCCATCCACACCTTCCTTCTGCTTTTTTTCCCCTGTTGGTTATATACAAGATTTCTAAGTATTACCTTCAAATTCCCTGTTGTGCAGGAAAAGCGTTTAATCGTGTCTGTCTTTTTCACAACTACAGAACCACACATCTTCTCCATCTTGTAAACTTCTAGCAGTGAAATTTCTATAAAAAATTTTATTGTAACTTTCTCCTGGAGAGTCATATTTTTCCAATTGCTTGATTTGCAACCAGTTTAACCCATAACTTCCTCTGTTTGAGGATTCACCATTTTCAAGTACAAATTTTGCCTACATATTTGCCCAACTTCACAGTTAAAACACATGTGTACATAAATATCTTACTTAAACACCTGCTTCATAGGCAATAGCCAAAGGTACCTGTATACATCTACAGATACAGACCCAAATACATGTGTAAATGCTGTATATACACATACATATATACAGTCATATGAACACTCACCTATATACAATTTAATTTTCCCTGAAACCGGAGAAGAGGCATTTCTAAAAATGTATTGCTTGTTGCCTGTAATGCAGCACCCCAGCAAAAAGCTGAAGCTATCTATGTTGCCCTGCCATGATGAAGACATGTTTTCCTGTGAGTCCACCTCAGCTCCTCCAGCAAGAACAGCCATACCCCTCCCATACCCGCCAATAGCTCTGTTAATATTTGGACAGGGCTGGCTCTCCTGAGCAGGATGTGTCAAGGGATGGGAGACAAAGGACTGCAGGTGGGTGACACGAGGATTTCCTCTATTCTGAAGCCCTTAGAAGTTGCTCAGGCTCTGGTTTAGCTGAAGAGGAGAGGGGGAAAAAAAAAATGTAAGATGCAGAAAGACCAAGTGGTGCAAAACATCACCTCATACTGCCTTCCACTAGAAATGAGTCTCCAGCTCATCCACTCCCCATCTCTCCCTCCAGGATCCTGGGATATCCTGACCTCTGTCTCTCCTGAGCCGGGGTACAGGGGAGAGGAAGATGCTCCTTGCTGCATCTTGCCCACGAGGGAAGTTGCTCAGCATTTTAAACTCCTACCTGCTCTTCTCCTGAGCACAATGAAGAGAACAACGATGAAAAGGACGGTAGCAATGAAACTCCCCACCAGTCCTTCCAATCCCGTTTGCTCTGCAGAGGAAGAGGAGGATCAGTGATGTTAGGCTGGCTGGGGCGGCTGAACAGCCAGCGAGTTGTCACAGTTAAACGAGCTCCCCCAGCAACTGGCCATGTGCATGCTCTTGTCAGGTACACAGATGTGACGGGACACACGTGAGCTAAAGCCACACAGACCCAGGGCCAGTTATACTGGCTGGACTGATGTGTCGTAACTTGTTAAAGGGCAGTATTGCTTGCTATTCCCTGGTGGGTCAGGAGGAGACATAGGAGCAATCTCCCATCAGCAAGGAGGGTCAGAACCTCAACAGCTCCAACAAGTGGAAGGATTTTTTGCTATAGTTCCTGAGCAGAATTGGTCTCCAGCTGAACATCAAGTCCAGCTGGGCATCTAACTCCTCAGGGCACTGCTGTTTTCTTGTGCCTGTCCAGCAGGGTCCAGCCTGTGTGCTACAACCTTTTGCTCTGTTACTCCACTTTTGGTCATAAAATCTTTTTTCCCCTGAAGGAAATTAGATACTTGCTCCCCAAAAGCTGCAGGGAGTGAAATAAAGGCTGAGGAAGTGAAAGTGAGAGGGAACAGCAGGATAGAGGGGATGAGAGGACACAAGAAGGAAAGCAGGGAGAAACAGGCAGATGTGGTGTGACTCAGAGGTTTGGATCCCTGTGGTGGGTAGATGAGGTGGGAGGAGGTCTGGGCAGGATGAAGAACTTGCCCCTTTCTCCTTGACACCTACCTGGTGCCTTGAGATGGGCGCTCACAGAGATGGGCTCTGCCAGAGCCATGTGTGAAACATGGCAGCTGTAGGTGGCTGGTGCCCGCGCTGTGGCAGAGCTAATGCTAAGGTAGGAGGTGATGCTGTAGGTGCCATCTTGGCTTTGCCGGTGGCTGGAGAGATGTGTGTTTGAGAGAGGGATTTCCATGTCATCTTCAGGAGTCTTCTGTGTCCAGCTCACCGAGACGTCCAGGGGGTAATAGCCAGCAATGTTGCACATCAGAGTAGTCGTCACATCTCTCTTGAATGACACCACTGCTGGAATAACACGAACTCTTGGAGGCTCTGAAGGAGATAAATAGGGAATTGACTTATTGTGAGCAGAGTACAAAAGTCCCCATCCACAAAGGGGAAAAGACGAGCTGCTTGTGATGATGAGTGTTAGCAGCAATGGGATAAGGGTGCAGGGCAAAGTTTCAGTGCCTAGGGACATGGGACTCTTGTTGCACCGAGACATTTGCCTTCCTCACCGGCCACATGGAGCTGGATGATCTGCTGGGCCTGGTGCAGCGGGGTGGACACCAAACAGATGTACACCCCTTCGTCTCCCACGCTCACTCCTTGCAGGCTAAGTGATGCGTCTCCACTCCCCAGCAGCTCCGCCACATCCACATGGACTTTTGGCTGCACTGTTGGGCCTGTGCTCCCCACCTGGTACCGGAAGAGGCTACGGCCACTGCCTTGGTGCTGCCTCCTCCACTCCAGGGAGGACAGTGAGGAGCTGGGAGCCAAGGCAAAGTGGCAGTCGAGGGTGATTGAGCCACCAAGATGTGTGCGCAGGGAAGTGTTGCGTGATGAAGACTGAAATTCAACTAGAAAAAGAAACACAGGCAAGCAGAGAGTTAAGCAGATGTGGTTCAAGAATGAGTGCCCTCAGGTGGGAAGGACTGGCAGTGAACTCCCCACCTGGAGGAGGAGGCACAGGCACCCTATTCGATGCCCCAGGGGCCATGTGGACTGAAGAGCTGGAAGAAGCCAGCCCTGTGGGGTTAGCAGGGCAGGGAGACAGGTGGACACCAAGTGTATGTCATGGTCTTGAAGACGCTTGTCATCCTCAGGGTCTGGGGTGTGGAAAACCCTGAGAGGAGGCAAGGCAGGGGGTGGGGGTGGGGGTGGGCGCAATCTGCACGACCCCTTTTTTGCTAGGCACCAACTCCCAGCAGCTCTCAGGTCCTGGTGCAAAGTGGGGCATGGGACTCTTGGGGAAGCAGGTTCCCCTCCCGTCGTGTCCCTCGGTGCAGCGGGGGCACCCCGGGCCACCTGGTCACCTGTGGTCAGCACTGTCCCCTCCTTCCTCATAGGAATCCTCAGCTTGGGGTGCAATGTTGCATCGTGCTCCTCCTCCTCTTCCTGGCTGCCGCAGTGGGGACTTCCGAGCACCAGGGTGATACTGATCCTGCTGGAGAGCTGCAGGGTGGCCATGAACCAGGAGGTACGGCAGGGACCCTCTCCAGCCTGCTGGGAGCTGTATGGGGAAATCTCGCAGTTCACCTCCTCCCCATCACAGTCTGCGTGCAGCAGGGACTCTGCATATGGGATCGATACCGACTGGGCTGTTGGGATAGAGGAAGAGGTTTAACCGTCTGAATTCAAAAGGGAAAATAAAGTGCAAGATGATGAGACACATTATTTTGGAGAAGCATCATGTGCTGCAGAGCCCAGAAATGCTAGGTTTAATAGATGAAGGCCTGCAAAGAATGAGAGGTTTGTCATGACTGTCTAACATCCCTCAGCCTGTTGGCTGTATTTCATCTTGCCAGACTGCAGAGTTCATTCTGGGCAAAAGAAGCTGTTCTGAAAAGGCGAATAAACAGAACAGATTACCTTTAGCTGTGTTTATGCTGTGTATGTGTATGCCCAGCAAGCTGTGTATGTGAAATGCCCAGCAAGCTGTGTATGTGAAATGCCCAGTAAAGACGTGCAATGTTTATTTGTTTTAGGCCTGAATCCAGAATGAAAGGGGATATTGAAGCATCCCAGGTAAGGAAAGAAAGGGTGGCAAGAAGGCAGGAGTGGCTGGATGTAATGGATTCACACAGTATCCGTGCCTTTGATCACAGCATGGGGTTAAGCGTAGGCGTAAGCATCCTAGTGACCTGCAGGTTTTCCACAGACATCACTGGAAATTAACTCAGCGTCTTCAATGCCTGACAGCAGCCTGGCTGCAGTGTGCTTGAACTCGCCCATGCCCAGTCCATCCATACCACTTGAAAGAGAGCTTGGACTCGAACCAATGGATCCTGCTGGGCCCTCAGCTTCCTCTCTGAAAATGTCTCAGAGCCTTGACTAAGCTTGTACTGAAGCACATGCTCACAGATAAGCGCTGTAGGCAGCAAACAAGACCACAGTGAAGTACAGGCTCAGACCTTTGCTTGACTGTGCTTGCAAAGTTACATGCAAAGCAAGGGGAACAGAGGTCGCATGCAGGTTGGCATCCATGGGTGAAGTAAGGAGAGACAAGTCACACACAACTGGCCTTCTGAGCAGGACAGCTCAGCTTCATGCCCACTTACCACGACGCTTCCTGCTAGCAAAAAACACCTGCATGGCTGCAGATGTGAACACTCTTTACGGGTGTGATAATACTGTATAGTGGAATAATTTCTGAGTTGTTTTTGACAAAGTATTTCCCAAGAAATAGGCAATCTGGGATAGCCCCAGTAGGAGAGAGGTACCTCAACACAGTTTGCTAACATCATCCACAAAGGTCCTTTCTTAAAGTCCCAATTGATGAATTCAGGAAAACATGTGAAACTTTTGTGGCCACTGAAAAACTGTCTAAACTCAGTTAAAGAAAAATCTTGTAGAAGCCTGGTGCGTGTAAGCGGCCAAAAACCTGGTGGCAGCTCTCCCACCCCAGCTCTCCCCCTCACCTGAGGCTTCAAAGACAATGGGAGAAGAGGAGTCAGGATTTTCCTGCGGAACTTTGTACTCAGTTAGGTCATCCAAGTTCCCATCATCCCTGACGCTGACACCCCTCAGCACGAGGGTAGCAGGATGCTCGGAGGACGAGCTGCCAAAGGCACGCAGCAAACCTCTTACATCTTCCCCGATGTAGGAGCAGCTCAGGACAACGTCCACCCTGCGAAACCGGGGCACTGGGGCAGGAGCTTTCGCTGGCCCTTTAGGGAGGGAAAAAGAAGCGGTTGAACGCGTGAACCCCACTGCAAACAAAGAAGAGTGTACGAGTTTCCCCGGGAGCTCGCCCCCTCCCCTTCCCGCCGCTTACCCGCCGCCAGGGCCAGCAGGGCCCCGCAGAGCACCAGCCCCCCGCCGGCCATCCCGCCCGGCCGCTCCGGGCCCTGGAATCCCCCAGGAAGCAAACCCGGCCCCGCCCGCCCGCGGGCAGCAGCGCGGCCCTTCCTTTCACTTTCGCTCTGGCAAAGCAGAGGAGAGAGAGAGAGAAGAAAAAAAAAAGACTAAACACGTTAACTCTTGCTTTACCGAGCACAGGAAAGCCAGAGGCTGCAGGGAGGCGGGCCGCGATCAGCTGGGATCGAGGAGCATCCCCAAACCTGCGGCTGGGTCCCTCCTTAAGTCACTCTTACATCAGCCTTTCCCACTGCGCTTCTGCATGCAAGCTCATCGCCGCTGCACCTGCTGAGCAGCCTCTGAAAGCAGTCACATCTCTGTCTGCTTGCTTTTCAGAAAACTATCTTTGTGAGAGACTTGCAGGTTGAAGATGGTTTCTTTATTCTTTTCCCCCCGACCCTTCTTTAACTGCGTAGAAGCCAGCTAGCTCTGCGGCCCCGAGGCCGGTGGCACGTGGTGCCACCATCAGCTGCCCAGTCGGCTACAGTTTTGTGGGAAAGAACATCATGGGAAGAAGTCAAGCTTCAAGACAGGAAACGGATGAGCTCTGATGGTATTTTAACTGCTGCCTTTTCCCCTGTCTTTCAGATACATGGAGAGAAAATGGCTGCTTCTCTGCTGGTCTGTTCCTCTCTTCACAGTCTTGCCAGCCCTGCAGTAGCACAACTCACCGTTGCTGTGGCCTGCTATAATCACGTATACACACCTGCAGGAAACCATGATAAGCCCCAGCTCTTCCAGTACAACTTCCTGACACCCAGCCCAAGAATCACCTTGCACTGGCCAGATGCAGGTTCTTTACACAGACTTATCCCTTGCATCCCAATCCCACCCTCACTCACCACTTCAGTCCTTCTTGGGAAAGCCTCACAAGGAATAGTAATTCTTCCTGCTGAAGTTACGCTTGGGATCCCTGAGCTGTCAGAAGCGTCCAGCCCCTCTGGACGAGCTCTCCCACTGCCTCACCAGGGTAATGTCACACACCTACCAGTACACCCTGTGTGTCCCTGCATCCCCCTTCAATTTGAGATGCACTCATCTCTGCTCCCCTGGCCCTACATATTATTATCCGTCATTATCTGTGCTCTCAGAGGGCACCCACATATTCCCATCGGCCAATGAAGCAGAACACAAGCATCTGTACAACTCCTTCACCCCGGGCAAACGCAACACAGCACTCTGCCCAGGCAAGGTGCTTTTCTCTGATTTGTTTTTATACCTGCTCCAGTGGGGCCAAAACTGCATTTCAGCAGATTTGCCCATTTATGCATAGCAGCTGGCAGAGGTCTGCAGCTTGTGCTGTGGCTGTGAAACAAGTTGTGGGTTGCTGCCTGCAGAGAGGCTCCAACGGATCAGTTGCGACAGACTTTGTTTCGCAGAGCAGTAAGCCACTATTGACTATTTCTTGTAATCAAATCCCTCCAGGTGTCTGCTAAAGCTGGGACTCTGTTCCATTCGCCAGAGCTGCAATCCATTGCACGCTGGATCAGCATGGCTAAACACCTCTGGTAAAAAGTTGTGCAACTTACTAAGCTGGCGAGTAAATATAACTTTACTGTGTAGGTATCATGTTCAAGAGAGCCATTCAGTGGTGCTGCAGCTGCTGAGAGAGGGCTGTGTATCTGTTTTCCTACGCGGGGAGATGAAAACCAGTGAAATAAGTATGTGATGACAGATAAGGAGGTATCGGTGGGCAGAGGCCTAGACAATGAGGGGAAAGAATATACTAATTGTGATGAGAGAAGCAGCAGCAAACAATACCAGTAGCCAAAGGGCTATCTAGTTCAGCTAAGGGAAGCGGGTGAGGCCGGGGAGGCAGATGCCCATGTACTTCAGGGAATCAGAGTAGTGGTGGTGCGAGGAGACCTCCAGACGTCTGTGATCCAACCTCTGGCTCAATCAGGTCACTGTGATTTTGTCCAAAAGCTTGGAAACCCTCCAAGAGTGGAGATACTGGCACCTTTCTGGGTACCTGCTCCAGTGCTGCATTACCTTTCTGGTAAAAAAATTATTCCTGAAATTCAGGCCGACCCTCCCAAGCTTCAGCTTGTTGCCGTTGCCCCTTGTTATATCGCTGCTACTATTGAGAAGACTTTGGCTCCATTATCTTTCTAACTGCCTTCCAGATATTGATAAGAAAGAAATATGAGCAACTAATATGGGGTGTAAACTAGCTAGCATGCAAGTAACAGAAGTGTGGTAGAATAACAGTCATCCCTGGCATTAAAATATTCTGCTGTTCAGGATTGATAGAAAAGAAGATAAAAATAGTGCATTAGCATCACATGAATGATGTTATAGGTCGTTTAGGTGAAACTCAGAAAGTTAAATGAGGCTTTTCTCCAGCGCAGCTTGAAGTCAGCTGTGAATCACTCAAGTTCATAACTGCACATGTAGGGAGAGAGCTAATATTAAAGGAAATAAATCCCAGTAAGAACTATGCTGCCATGGGGAAACTGATGTCAGAGTTATGGACCAGAGAATAATCTCTGATAATCATAATGGGCCTGTAATTCTCAATATGACAGATGACAAATTCCTTCACAAATCATCACTGAACCTACAAAAGATTCGTTAGCTGTAAATAGCAATTAAGTCATAGAGCAGGTGGTCATCAAAAATAAATTTGGAGCGTGTGATCATAATTTCCTTACATATAAATTAAGTGGGAAGCTAAATAAGGATGAGGGAAACTAAATAGGTATAGGCCTGTACTGTACATGAAGGTTTTGTTTCCAAAGAAAAAAAAGCAAACAAGAAGTTAAGAAAACTCTTTAACATGGACTGTATCAGTAAGGAAACCGGATGTGAAAAAAGCACAGAATTTCTGTGGGTGATGCACGGTGACTGTGGAACTTACACCCCAAGTAAAGAAGCAAAAAATCCCTCTGTAGCTACCTGGCTGAACATCCACAAGGTTATTAAAAATAGCTGAAGAGTAAGGAGAGAGATCGGCAAAGAAAACTCTTCTTCAAATGTTTGTATATATAATGCAATGTCAACACAGAAAAAGGATTTTTAAAAGAAGATAAAGTTTTTCATATAAGTAACTGAACCAGCAAAGAAGATGGGGTCAAAAATATAAAAATAATTGTTGCTGATACATAGTCTTCATCTTCAACCAGGAAAATTATACTGAAGAGTGGAGCAGAGGAACGGAGTGTAGTGAATATGAGGGTACAGGAATTACCGCATCTGCTTTGAAAACAAAGCAAATGTTAATGTGATGAAACAAAGAAAACAAGCTAAGGCATGGATTTTGTTGGATTTTTTAAAACCATAATAATTTTTATTCTTAAGAAAGCAACAAGGAGCTACAGAGTGTTGCCAAATAACAAACACTGTTCAGATAAACTTCACCTTATCTGTGCTCACTCAGTTTTGGGAGTTGGAGGCTCGGCAAGTAATTTCTCCCTCCAACCTGGAGTTACAGTACCTGTCAGTAGGTGACCTACCCTTCTGCCCTTTAAGGATTATCGTCTGCCCTGTGGTACTCCATAACACTGATTGGGAATTTCCAGCCCCTTCCTCAAGAAGCATTTATCCAGAAATTCTGTTGTTGGCAGCAAATGATGAGCGTACAGGAACATAAAAATCTGTGACTCTTTGTGGTTTTACTGTGGCCTCTCAGCTCACGTGCCAACAACCCGCTGGCTGAATAGTCTAACCCAGAACAGAGGTTGTGCCACAGAGGGAGCTCCACTGTATAAACGGCAATTCAAAACAGAGTCTGCCTTTCACTGAGTTCACCAGGCTCATCCAAATATCTTACTTTGTCAGTCGAAACTAAGTAAAATAAAAGAAACTCTCCATTCCTCTTATATCTCCGCTCTCCTAAACGTCACTCCTATCCTCTTAGTGTCTGTTGAATTGAACCGTTTCCTCCTAAACCCTCTGCAGCCACATCACCTCTTCCACATCCCACTTCCCTTCATTTGTGTGCCCTTTTACCTTTCTCCACTTGCTTCTCCCCAGTGACACCCACCATCAGGCAGGTCTCCTCTGTCCAAACCCATTACCTTTCCTGTTTCCCATCTTTATGTCCTCTGGTCTAGAGCCTTTTTGCCCTGCTCTGATGTCTCTGATTTCCAAGATGCCATTATTTCAGTTCCTGTTCTTCCATCGAGAGGAAATGCCACAAAATATGTCAGCCTGGAGCGTGCAGAGTATTGCTCTTGCCATTTATGAGACTTGTGGGCAGCACAAACGGGATCAAATTTAGGAAGAGTTTTAACTTTCCATCAGTCAAGTTACGAGCTTAAACTAGGAGCCTAAGGACTTGCCCAATCCAAACCAAAGCCACTTGGCTTTTAAATAAGCCAGTGTTGTGCTCACCAAGATAATCAGGACAGACAAATTCGGTTCCTTGCAGCTCCCCAAAGCTTCTGCTGACTCTGCTGATGAACAGAACCATCAACATTGAGCTAGCTTGGCACGCATCCTCTGATTAATTAAACTGCATCTGACACCAGCTCACAGCTCTCCACTAGTGTTAAATGCAAGACTGAGTAGTGGCTACCAGCTGACGTTTGCCAGGTGTGTAAGCACCGGCATAAGGGTGATCTCCACTTCCCTGTACAGCTTTCCCTCTTCCAGGATTGGGTTAACCAGACTAACCTGAAGATGACTGGATTTTCAGCTTCCACTGCGCGTGCTGAAGGTTACTTAACCAAATTTACAGTTTACAGAAGTATACCTATATATTCACAGGGATGAATTTCTCTCTCTCTTTCTGTGAATTAACAGCCTGTGTCTCTCCAGCATACCTTACAGTAGTACCAGAAGGAAAATGATCCATTCTCCCAGATGTTGTATGTACACCCCGTCTGATCCCAAGAGGTAGAGGTTGCGATGTTCCTGTCTCTGACCTGCACCCTGAACCACCACAATTGCAAAGGTTGCATCCTCCCTGTAGTCTGACTCCGGCACCTCCTGCACAGGGAAGAAGCGGGATCAGTGGTAATAAGGCTGGAACTGAAGTCATGCGATCTCCAGGAGCAGGGAGATACAAGAACAAAATCCTCTGGCATCGACATAAGGAAGCCAGAAGTAGAATAGCAGTGGTGATGGTGACACTGGTGCTAAAGGTAAAATGAGCCCAATTTGTACCTAACATAAGCCACAATTTCAGGGCTGTTACACCAGTTTACAGTGACCAAGGGGCTGATCAGGTGAGAGATGGTTCACAGGTTCAACTTTTTTGTGGTCTCTTACACCAGCCTTGAGTGCTGACTACTCTGAGACTGTATTATTTAAGCATCTTTTTTTTCTCCTTCCCCAAATTATCCATAATTTTCAGTGAGTCCATTTTTAAGCACCCAGCATAGATATTAGCACCTAATTTTTGGACATGCATTTGCAGATACCATGGTCTGCAGCTGCAGTTGGGTGCTCAGCACCTTTCAAAATGAAGTACATGATATGCAAAGGGTGGGATGCTGATGTAGAGACCAGTCTAAGAAGTCGGGCTGTATGTTCTCACCTCTGTCAACTTCCCTGTGTAAAACAGAGGTTATAATATTGGGCAACTTATATGGGATGTTTTAAAGACAGATGAACTTTCGTAAACAACTTTGAGGGATGGCCAGCTTTTTTTTGCTCAGTGGATTAAGCCACAGGATGAAGGATCAGGACACCCAGCTTTGACTGCTCCTGACCCAGTTTAGGTTCTCTGTGTTCATTTGCTTCAGTTTCCTCTGCATAATACGGGGATGCTACTTGTGTTTTCCACAGGATATCTGCGCGGACAAGTTTGTTTGCATGTGTAAAGCATTATGAGACTTCCCAGAAAGGATCTCTAGGGACAGAAAACAGAATAGCATTAAAAAAAAAAAAAAAAAAAAAAAAAAAAAAGTAACTGCTGCTACTCCTGCTCCTAGGACCAATCCACTGTCCCCCAGAACTCAGACGATATGCTCCTGAGGGTGTGTGTCTGGAGCAGAAAAACATCCTCATATGGTTAAAAATCTCACAGGGACCACTTAAGCTGCAAGTGCAGACAAGGACGAGCTGCATTCGGCATGGTTTTGGTCACCACGCAATTCATGCCTTCGATTACCAAGTGCTCAGCTCCGGTTCGTCAGCAACCTTTATCAGTAAGAGAGGGCTCCTTCTTGCATAGCCGCCTCATCCCAGATCTGCACCAAGACCAGGGGTGGCAAGTGTGGCGTGTGTCCATCCACCTGGGCCGGTTTTCATCTGGCCAACCCAGGCGAGGAGAGCAGTGGTTCGGGCCAGCAGATGTCCGAGCTCCCGGTGAGGTTCTCCTGCCTGAGATGGTGAGATGAAAGCCAGACCCCATGTCCTGAGCTCGCGCTTCTAGCTATGAGCTTAAAAAAAGAAGGGTTGTGAGTTGGCACCACTGCGGCTGTGCAGCGGCTGTAAGCTGCCAAATTGGTTTATGGCCATTTCAGAAGAATCCCACCCACCACCACAACTATTGCATTTCTAACCCCTCTGAAATGGGTTTAAATAGCGTAATAAGACAGACGTTGTTGGTAGCATACCTCCTTTCTCTCATCTACTGCCTTAACAAGCCCATTCAGTTTTTAAATTAGTGTATTTATTAAAAAATAAACCAAATCCTAATCACTCTCCTGCTCTGTAAAACCAGAAAAAATTCTTATACTCCAGCCCATTTAACTGAAGCAAACATTATCTGTACTGTTACTGAATGGGTTGCTGAATGTCTTTTCTTCTACAGAAAAGAATAGTATTTCTCTGACATATTGTTTACAGTTGCTTACAATTACAGTTTGCAATTTACAACTGCAAAACTGAGTAGGTAAGGCATTCTATAAATTACTTCAAATATTCTTTGATGACTTTAATGGATTTTTAAATAAAACAGAGAAAATTGTTAGCTGAAAAATATAAAAAGTCAATTGAGCCCCTAAAACTGTTTGCTGCTTGGTTATTTAAAACAAAGAGCAAGTTTGCTTGCTTTGATTTGGTTTGAATGCTCCCATGAGCTCAGCTGTAGGCTTGCGCTCAACTAGGCACACTTGTCTGAATTGAGGTCCTAAATGATGGTCTGTGGCTGCACAGTGAATTCCTGAGTCCTCACTGGAGTTCTCATTAATTCACTTAATTCTGGGGGGACCTTTTCTTTTGCCCACATCTCAGAACAGACTAGCAGTCCCTAGGTCTGCCAGGCAAGAGGGCATCTACCTGTGCTCCTAGAACTTGGCTTTCCAGCCAAAACTAAGGTGTTTCAGACCTAATTGAGCTACGTGCTCTTGCTTCTCTCAGGGACATGGTACAGGAGTGGCAGCCTGCCTTCAAGGCTGCGAAGATGCTGTTTTCAAACAAGATCCTTATTGCTTTCTTTGGGATGCTGTATTAAGCAAGGAACAGAAACATAAACAGAAGGCACATGATATCAGTGAGCAGTGGATGAAGTTTTAACAGTTAAATTAATGCGGGGTGGGGTGGGGTGGGGTGTATGGGGGGAAGATGCAGGATGTTTCAAACGCAGCTGGGGAGAAGCCAGTTTTGTACTCCCAAAGGAGAGTTGGAAGCAACAATCTTTGCACCCACATTCCCAAATCTTCCCTTCAAGGGCCCTGACAGGAGCGTGGCAGAGGGGAAGCAGGTTGTTCAGACTCTGTGCTTGAAAGTAGAAACTAAAGTCTTTTGAGTCTGCTCTCGAGATTCGCACATGCCTGTCAGCAGCACGGGGTCCGTCTTGTGCTCCACTTGGTAGAAGGGACACTTCTTCAGGTGCTCTGACATGCATGCGACGTCGTTGCGCTGCCATTTGTTAACTTTGGAGAACAGGCTGCTGAACTGCCAGATCTAAAATGGGAAAGAGGAGAAAAATTTGGGAGAGAACAGGAATGTTGGTGAAAATAGAAGAGGATTTAAAAAATTTATATATGCTTATAGTGGGTGTGCATTACTTGTACCAGACAGGCTAGTGAACATCTGATTGTGCAGGGCTGGCATAACAAGCAAAAATGGGGTCTGTACTGTTATGTACCTTGTACGTGCTGGTTTTGCTGCTTTAGTTATGACCTGCTATTTTTAATGGGAAAGTAGTCTTCTACAGTTTTTGGTGCCAATCCAGTGCAGGGCATGAGAAAATCCGGGACACTCAACCACCGCACCTCTGTAGAAAACTCCATTGCAAGATCCATCCAAGATGTTTATAAAGCAAAGTGATTACAGCATGTTTCTGTGACACGTATCTCAGAGAAACCTGACTTCATAAAGACCTTCCAAAGCATCTTATCAGCAACTTCAAAGTAATTAACACTACAACGCTGTTGTTACTCACCCCACCCCAGAGCAAGCCTGGGAAATCTAAGATTAAAGTTATTCTTAGAGGACATGTAAGCTTGAAAAAAAAAAGAAATGTGCGGTTAAAATTTTCTGATTCTGTTTGCAGTGGTATGATGTACCATTTAGTGATATACTACCATGTAGGGATAAGATTGTGATTAAGTCACTTTAGTATTTGCTGTATACCATTAAATCAAATGAATTTTTAAAGTCAAAGTAGATTACTCCTCCCTAAAAATGTTGCTTCCTGTGGAAGAAAGACAGTATGTGGGTGTACTACACTTAAGATTACCTGACCATCTCCTAGTCCTAAGTAATGATAGCTATTATACACAGTAGTCAAGAAACTCAGACTAATTACAAACAGAATGTTTTCAAGCAGAGCCTGTGCATTGGAAACAAGATTCGTGTGTGGTCAGTACAGAGAGCTAACATGGAAAGGGTTAGACAGTCCTTAAATTCAATGCTGCTGGTTTGAAATTGCCCTGCAATAACTGAAGTTAATTGCTATGTGATTGGCTAGCTGGAATTTCTTCCTTTTACTGAAGGAAGCCACATCCTCCAGTAAATTATTTCAGTGGCTAATTCCTGTTTTGTATTGGGCTAATTCAACTTGCAGCCACCAAACTTTGTTACACAGATTTTGAATTCATCATGCTTCATGTTTTCTTTTAATAGAGAGTACTTTCTCTTAATAAGGAGTCATAAACTGCCAAGCTTCCATTTGATAAGAATCAATGGGTGGAGGTCTTCAGGGGTCTGTTTGAAAGCCAAGTCCTTAGATAATTTCTGGGAGTCTTCCCTGGATCTCTAAATTATTTGTTCCTAGTTCTCTGTCTTGTCTGCTTGGTCATGCTGGAGTGTCTCATGATATTCTTTCAAACAGTTTTATGCTAGAGCAGCTGCAAGGCTATCAGCTAGGAAAAAACACCTGTAATAACTATTGTTCAACTAGAACTTAGACTGAGCTGTGTTTACATATTTCTTTCAGACTGCCTAAACTCAGTACTCGGTCTGGTCTTATTCAACATATTCATCCATGACCTGGACGAGGGGACAGAGTGTACCCTCAGCAAGTTTGCTGATGATACTAAACTGGGAGGAGTGGCTGACACACCAGAAGGCTGCGCTGCCATTCCGTGGGATCTGGACAGGCTGGAGAATTGGGGGGAGAGGATNTATGGGGAAAGGCTGAGAGAGCTGGGTCTGTTTAGCCTGGAGAAGAGGAGACTGAGAGGGGATCTCATAAACACTTATAAATATCTAAAGGGTGTGTGTCAAGAGGATGGGGCCAGAATCTTTTCAGTGGTGCCCAGTGACAGGACAGGGGGCAATGGGCACAAACTGGAACACAGGAAGTTCCATGTGAATATGAGGAAAAACTCGTTTTCTGTGAGGGTGACCGAGCACTGGAACAGGCTGCCCAGAGAGGCTGTGGAGTCTCCTTCTCTGGAGATATTCAAAACCCACCCAGATGCAATCCTGTGCAACCTGCTCTAGGTGATTCTGCTCTATCAGGGGGGTTGGACTAGATGATCTCCAGAGGTCCCTTCCAACCCCTACCGTTCTGTGATTCTGCGAAACAGCCAATAAGGCTGGTAATTTTCCAGCACAAACAATGGAAGACCAGCTTTGCAGAAAAAGGCTTCCTGTCCCCATGCTGCTCCCTCAGGTGCTCACAGCACAATGAGTCAGACACTCATGGCAATCCTGTGAACTACTAATCATGACAGCCCTTGGGGATTGATGCAAATGCCTGAGCTCCTTTCACAGCCACATCTCCTTGTTCTTTACCTTTTTGGTGTTCTAAAGCATGTTTTAGTTTTGACATACCCTAGATCAGCTTGTGAAGAACAAAAAACAGTATGAGCTTCAAGTTCTTAAAAAATTCATGTGTAACCTTTAAATATAAGGAATTCTCAGTTCCCAGTGCCTAAAAATGGTGCACATGCAAACACGTACCCAAGACAAGCTTGGAAGGGGACTTTCAGCTAGTTAGAAGATGTCCATTTACACCTTCCTACCTTTGCATTTTACAGCCCTGACCCCTGACAACTGTGGTGCAAATTCACAGCCTCAGGAACTTTCCCCATATCTGCATGCTTATATACAGCATCCCTAGCTATGCTTGTGTTTTATCTGGACAGGACCCATGGCTGACTTTTTTCCCAATGTCATGGTCACTTGCCTTTTTGCGAGCTTTCCATGAAGTACTGCCATGGGAATATCTTTTTTTCTCCCAGACCAACAGGACCATTCCCCTCTCTTGAAGAAGGGTGGCACAGATGTCCCTCATCAGCACTGACACTTGCGATAGCTGAGATAAACTGAAGCTGTCCAGGAACCCTGCAATGTACTTGAGCACTTCCACTGGGAGGCTGCTCAGTGAGTCCTTATTTCTCCCTTGATTAGCTTCTCTGGAACTGGACTTCCCTGATTCAGCAAGGAGGGTGTCCACCTCTGGTTTAATAGCAAATGTCTTGAGAGGCTGGCTGTATATAACCTTGGCCTTAAGTCCATCGGGGCGGAAGTGATTTTGAACAAAAGTACATCCCAGGTAGGCCAGTGGGCAGCGATGCTGGAACCACCCGTCCAGACATGACTGGATATCAGCATGCACATTCTTGAAGTGGGACGGGAATTCGTCCCTCCTGAAGAAATGACTGCAAGTGAATGTGAAAGCTGAACTGCTTTTGTTGTGTCTTCTGGTTACACTTTCAGTGTAGAGCTCCACGTGGAGTTCTGGTGGGCTTTCTTCATCCAGAATATCTGCTAGAACTGCGTTGGAGGAGAAGGGCTCCAGAGGAAAGCTGTATGTCTGTGTTGCAAAATCCACAAAGAGTCCGTCGATACCCCTTGCTTCAGAGATCTCATGGCCTTTCAACTCTTTTTCCAGCGCACACAGCAGTGTGGCTTTAACTATATTTGCCTTAGGTAGATCTTCTAGGTTTATTCCCAATTCTGAGGTATCCACTGACTTGTCTGAAGTTGGCACCTTGTGGCCCAGTGCATCTCCTAATCGTGCTCTTTTGCCACAGTAACTAACTGGCACTTTGAAGGTGTAGACAGTCTTCACCTCCTGAGCTTCCAAGTTCCCATAGACAAAGTCTTTTTCTTTGGGAGTGCAAGCAGCTAGCTGGCCAAAGCGGATGAGCATTCCCCCATGATGTACCAGATACATGTTGTAATCACCTACACCAACTTCCTTCTTCAGCCTCTCCAGGACCCCTTCTTGCCAAGGAGCCAGTCCTGTCATTTCTCTATTCTGTGTTACTTGTTCAGTCTTTTGGTCCTTTGCCTCTTCTGCACCATCAGGTACTTCCTTTGCCTCCTCTGTGGAGCTGGCAGCACGAGGGGCTGACACTGTTTTCTTGGAAGCCCCCTCTGCCTTTTGTTCTGCACTGGCTGCTGAGCCCGTTACCTTGCAAGCCAGGAGCTCTTTGCTGAAAATATTCTCCCAGGTTTTGTAACTCCCCAGATCCATTCCCTCTTTGTCCTTTGCCAAATCTTCACGCTCACGTTGGCTGAGCTCGGACAACTGGTCGTCACCCTCTTGGGAACCACAGGCTACTTCTCCCACAGCACCTTCTTCCCCACCCATGGCTTCATCCATTAGCTCTTGCACTTCATCCTTTTTCCTCCACTCTGGAAACAAGTCGGCTATTTTCAAAGTCCTGAAAAGTATCTTCTGGTCTCTGAGAGCCAAGGCTGTGTCCAGATACTCTTCACTGAAGGTCTCCTTCATAATGTTCTTGTGGAGGGTTGTGTCTGAATCCACGTTTGGCCAGCGATTCCACTCCATCGAGCAGCAGACAACACTGGCTGGACAGACCTGGAGGTGTTTTGCCAGCTTAAATCGGGCCATGGAAAAAGGGCAGCCATAGGCTGAGTTGAGGCAGGAGACCTGCTCTAAGGGGCAAAGCAATTGGTGCTCCTCCTCCTTGCACATGTGGAAGGTGGCCCCGCAGTGAAAGCGGCAGCTGATCACCATGCAGGAGACAGAGGGCTCAACTGGTGCACGGCAGTGCCGGTTGAAACATCTCTCACAGTGACTGTGCTGCCCAGGGGGAGCTTTCTGAGCCCGGTGCTGTGTGTAGCAAAAAGACAAGAAGACAAGAGTTATTGCCTGAAGGAGCAAGAATGGCCACAGACCCTCCGGGCCCGTGCTTGGTTTCTACGCGTTAGGTGCTCGCATGCGTTCCTAGCGGGAATAAGGCTGCAGGCAAATGACTGCCAGCTCCACACAGTTATGTATCAGTGCTGAGTGTGGTACAGTGCGGCCTGATAGCAGCACAGATATAGATAAGGTCCTTACTTGTTAGCCCAGCAGACAGCCACGTTTGGGAGTGAGCTCTTTTCTGTCCCAATATTTACACCTGGTCTATCTATACCAAGCTGCTGAAATCAAGACTGCCAGAGGCACAGTGAAGGAGCTTCCCACTTCCTCAATGCTGTTTGAGCAGGGAAGATGGTGTTTCTTTTTCCTCTTTAGAGAAATTAGCTGGTCATTTGGCCTACATGTTTTGTCATCCCCCCATAAAGACACGAATGTTGCACAAAAAGAACCTCTCTTTGCTCTACAGCAGCAAGGCTGAGAGCGAGGATTGTCTTCATGATCCCAGTTCCCAGTGTGGAAAACAGCTTGGATAAAGGGTAATTTGCCTGGCCTTCTTTACTTTGCTTTCTGGATCTACCCTTACACTCCTAGCTGATGCCTGCATGTCGTGGAAGAGAGACTGCAGGGGACTTTCCTTTAGGCAGGTTTATTTGCTAAATCCGCTTTGAGGTGTCAATACCTGGAATTAGGTGGTGCTTTGGTCTGCATTTTGGAGAGAAGCTCCAGAGTGCAGTGGAGGGTTGGTACAAGGTTATACTCAGCCAGTGAAATCCATTTTATTTCACTTTTTTTTTACAAATTGCCTTTCACCTTTCTTCCCCTTGCTGTCACCAGTGAATGCCGAGTAGATAGGAAGGAGAGGAAGAGGGCAGGTGTGGTTTATCTCTTCCTCAGCTCAGCACCACAGTGTGCAGTTAGAGCAGAAGGGGAGCGACAAAGGTCTGACCTCAACAGAGCTTTTCCCTTCCTGCGATGGAGCAGGGGAGAGGTCAGCTGTGAGCATGCCTTTTACAGGGTGCCTCTTTGGGAAAGTATCCATTTTTATTCCTTTGGGATCTATTTTAGAGCATGATCCTACAAAAACCCGTCACCACTGCTTTACTTTTTCAGGTCATCCTATGTGCTTCTGACAAATCAGTGTCAAACCTGGAACTGAATAGGGGATCCTGAGTTGATCATGCTTTAGATTTGATTTATGAAGGTGGTAGTGACACCACAAGGGGCCAGAAAATAAGGGAAAAAGTCCAAGGCAGCAAGTAATAAACAATACTCCATCTCCATTTCATAAATTCAGCTGCCAACAGGCAGCTCCATGAATTTAACATTTTGCAACCAATAGACTGGATTAAAAGAATGAGTTGAGGATGCCAAAACAAATGTTTCAGAAATTTCAACCAGCTTTATTATATAAACAGGCTAAATGTTTTTTAAGGAAGACTGCGTTTCAGTTCTCACATTTCCATATTAATGTGGTTTCAAAATATATATATAAATTTTTCCTCTTCTCCCTTTAAAAACTTTTGATATAAAGAAGACATACGATTTTCCTGAGGTCAAACAACAAAAAGCAGAAGTACAAGAACATGATGTATGAAAATCCTTATATAAAAATCACTACCAGATTACTAGCTTTGTGTCAGAATGAACCACTGATCTGCTTTGCTTTCCTTATTGTGTTTTTTGCTCTTTCCCAGTAAGTCAATTAAATCAGTTCAATTAGTAAAATGAATGTACTTAAGAGGCCTGCTACCAAAAGTTCTCAGTTGCCCTGCTCATAATATCTCTTCCCTTGCAAAAATTCCAGGCAATAGCTGTTAATCCTTCCTAAAACTGGGAAAACAGAAGCACAGAGTCCAACAGCAAGTAAATGGAGATGGTGATTATCATGAGACATGTCTTCTGTTGTAAAAAATATTAGAACATAAGAAATGACATTCTGGGTCAGACTAGTGGTCCACCCAACCCAGCAGTCTTCTTCAGCAATGCCCATAAGAAATGCTGTTTAGGGGGAACATGTAGGACCTCCCGTGCTCCTTTTTCCCTCATACACAGTTGTTGGATTAGAGAGCTAGGGGCTGCTCAGTCACTACTTGGAGCTGCTTCTCTGGAGACATTCAACTGGTGTCAGTAACTTGGCCCAAAGAAGAGCTGCTTCAAGTAGAAAACTCCCAACCTCAGACTTTCTGCTCCTTGCTGTAGAGGCTGTGTTCCAGCTTGGTTCAGCCTACTGTGAATCTTTATGGAAGGGAAAAAGCTAATGATAAGAAGGAACTGTAGTTCTGTTTCCAAACAAGTCTTCCCACCACACTTTCTATGCAGTAGGAACTACCCAGCAGAATTTCATTTGGCTTTTGGAAAAAATATACATGACCAGTAAAATAATTTAGACTTTTTTTTTTTAAACAAGGTTAAAGAAAATACAGTAATATAATTTACCTAGATGTGACTGCTTTTGAAACCCCAGGCCTAAGTGAGCAAGCCCCTGTTCTGCACGGGAAGCAGGCTCAGGCTCAAAGGGAAGAGATGTTGTATGAAGCTGCTTCCTCTCTCTTTCTTGAAGGCATAGACTTAACTTCTCTTTCACACTTTCACACCCTGGCAATGGAAGTCAAGAACAATGCCAGAGAAGAAAAGATGTCTGGGAAGGCAACGCCTGTGGGTTCTGCACAGGGGTGACACCAAGTCACTGGTCAGGGTGGTCCCAGCAAGATCCAGCCCTTGAACACATATGGTTTGGGATGGCATCTGTCCTGCTTTAGGCTGTTTAGTTACATATACTTTTATGCAGCTCAGAGAAGCAGAAGATACAGATGGATTTATTTCACATTGGCAGCATCCTTGCTGCTCTCATTCTTGTAGCATTTTGCTGCAAATATAATCTCTAAAAATAGTCCCAGCTATGACTTGCATAAGGTCAGAGGAAGGCTGGGTACATTACACTGCAATAAAAACATGAATGTGTGAACAATACTTTCCACTGCAAAACCAACTCTCGGAGAGAAATAATTGATAAATAAAAATAAATGTGAGGTACAGGCCTTATAGTTCTCCAAAAACACAGAAATGGCTGATTGCAAAGTTTCTGGAGAGGAGCCTGCTTTCACACTGCTGTATGCTGAAATGAACCCCATCCGAACCATGTGTAGAGAAAGAAAAGACAAGCTTTGTTTATGAAAAATGACTGTATCAGAGCATTCAGATCCAGAATCAGTCTTCATCATTATTCAGGTATTTTTTTAATTGAGTTTACCTCATCTCTAGCTTGCATATGCTGGTCTTTTCAGACAAATGATTTCTATGCCTTTCTTGTCATTGTCAAATCTGTGAAGCTAGAGGACAGGAAGAAGGGAGAGAATTTTTTTCTGATATTTATAAGGGTTTGAATGCTGCTTCCATTCTGAATGCCAGTAATCAGGAGCTCTGTATTTTCACTGATAATCTAGTTAGCTCAGTGGTTTAGTTGATGGTATTGTTGTCGGTACACAAACTACAACTTTCAAAACCCTGAGCAGAAAGTTTACAAATTCTTGCCTGAGTGAGTTTGATACATGACATCCAGAGGCAGGTGACGCATAGATATGTCAGGTGATGAAACGTTTCTCTAAATGTGTACACTTCTTGTTTCCCTGCAACTTGGAAAATTTCCTAAAAGCTGGGTTACAAAAAAAAAAAAAAAATCAAACCAGAAATGCTTTCTTGAATCATGTTCAAGCTACTGTGGAAAGAAAGGATGCAAATTACAGTCCACAGTCTGTCCACTTTGGTAAATCTTTATTTTTAGACTGTCATGACAGCAAATCAAGTAAGGTTTAAAAATATACAGCTGCTATTTAAAATGCAGATATGTCCAATTCTGGAGCAGATCTGTTCAGTGACAATAACTTACAGTTTATAAACCAATTACAATTTATTTTCAGTAAATATGTATGTAATTCAGTTGCAGTCAATGATCCAAAACAATACGACTGTTTTCTTTTGGTATTTGGTATAGGTGACTGATCATATGACATACTAATGACATATCGGAGCTCTTCTCACAGAACCAAGGGACGCCTCCCATTCTAAAGAACCATCAAAAAGGGCCACCAGAAACGCCAGATAATTATCTTAAAAGTGCCTCTGAGATGAGATTGCAAACGAACATAAAACAATTTATCTAAGATTTACAACGTGATAAGGAGCTCTTAAAAAGTCTCAGGAAAGTTTGCATCCACATGCTGGAGATGAGAATGTTAAAGTTATATATAATGATATAACAGAAAAATATTTTCAAGGAATGTGAATACTTTTGGTGAAGTGTATAGGGCAGATAGGAGATATTCTCTATTTATTTTAATCCTTGTTACTCGCTATATGGTATTTATATTATTTTCAGCATGTTATTTAAATCCTGAGGTGAATACAGAGTTATTAATTTCCTTACAGGGTTTTTCAATATATTTACTATCTTAGTATCTGAGGGGGTTCGCAACCAATAATGAATTTATCTTTGCAGTACGAGAGATGCACTTGAGGTTAAAAGATACTATTACTTCTATTTGGCAGTATAAAGTATGGAAAGATGAAAATATATAGAACTAAATATAATACTTCATATAAATGAAACAACATATATACACTAAGCATGGAAATGCTCAGGTTCTGGTGTTTCACTTGCAGTTGTATGCCTCCTGCACAAAAGCCTCAGCACTGCCAGCTGTAGAACCACATTTCCTAGGAGAACATTGAAGTCTCTTTAAATTAGAGATTTTCTTTTCTTTTCATGCAGTGCTATTCCTCCACCACTACATACATAACAACCTCAGCATGAAATCAGGCTTGGGTCTCCTTTTGCTGCACAGATACATTTATTTCTTGGAGCTGAGGAAGAAAACACTATGCCATTGGAAGCCATACTGTACCACATTTGTACATGATTCTCGGGAGCATAAATTTTCTAAAGTCCCATCCTTTGATAGAAAATAAAAAGCAAATCCAAGAATGCCACTATGGTGACCCCTAAGTGAGTCCAGCTCCACATCTGAACGAACACCCACTTGCAGGGCCAGCTACAGCTTGAGCAACTGCCTTGGTGTTAGGCATAGCGGCTCACTGGCCCTCACGGCACACCTGCTCTGCAGTTGCCTTTCAGATCTTGCATATGTGTTGCCAGCCATGCTATAAATGGGTCAGGCAGTGAATATGGTACAGCCCAGGGTAGGTGGATAGGCAGAATAAAAGGTATAGATGAAATCTGCATCAATAACACCAATAACTTTCTAGCAAGCATGTGCAAGACAGTTTCTTTGAAGCTCAGACCTTGAACAAGTCCATTTGGGTTTTACAGGGGCACTTCAATTCCAGGACAATCCTTCTGGTGATCATAAATCCCCAGTATAAAACGCGCTGAGTGGAAAGTTTTTCCGTGAGACAACTGACCTGTTAGATTAGCCCAAAGATGGAAGGATGATGCTATGACAATTAGGGAGCTATTCCCTGTATTTTCTAGCTGGGGATCAGCTTGCTGAGACTGTGGTGTTTCATGGCAATAACCTCTTACTAGTTCAGAGTTACTGAACAGGTTGGAATTGCTTTATATGGAAAAAAATATGCTTTAAAGTGACAGGGATAGAGTAGGTCCACAGTATAGTGCATGAGTCAGGCATGTTCCTTGCCTTTCTTCCAGAGCATGTGTGCTGCTCAGGTTCCCACAGCAGCACACCAGCTTCTCTTCAGCTCCCTACACCTGGCATGCAGGACTGTGGAGCTTGAGAAGCCGTTGTACCATCAGGCCTCCCCCTTGCCTGGTAAATCTGTGCTGCATGCATGCAGTAAAGAGGCACTGAAACTTGTCTGCCCAGTGAAATGCACTAGCGCTGTTACGGGAGGCGTAGGGGACAATTCAGAGCAGCGAGGCACAGGTAACACGGGGCACTGCTGGTAGAAACCCCACATGACATTCCCCACTATAAGACCTGAATCAGCAATATTTCTTGCTCCTCCCTACCTGGTGTAATGTAGCCATAGCTCACCTGAGACAAACCCGTCCAAAAAGTCCAGGTGCTGAAGTGGTCCCCTGGGCTGGTGGTATGGTGTGGGGCAGCCCAGCAGCAGGATCTTGTGATGGGCACGTTGGGGAGTCATGTGGGAGACAGGTGGGACAGGGAGAAGGGGGAGGCTGTGGCATGGAGCTGCTCTGCATGGGAGGGGTCCCTGGGCCGTCCTTGCTAAAGACACAGTCAGGCAAACTCTCACTTTGCATCGATAACTGGCAAATGGGTTTGGTTTTGGTTTGAGTTCAGCAAGTGCTTTAAAATAACAGGATCCAGTTCAGTTGCAGTTTGAGAAAAAAGTGAACAGTCCAAGCTGGTTTGTTTTTTTTTTTTTTTTTTAATTTGCACTCAGGTTCTATTTTGTTCCCTAGTAATAATCTCATTAACATACTTTTCTGAAAACTTCTTGAGATAATCTGGTGAATGATTTAAGCAAAATAAAAAAGAAAGCCAGCCCAAGGCAGATGACCAGCACAGAAAATTTCAGGGCTATTGGTCAAGGTCTCAGTCATAAAACAAAAGAGAAAAGATTCCTGAATAAAAACTGCTAAGCAGCCACAACTCTAAATGGTACAGTAGTACCTCTAACACTTGTGATTCTTATTTCATCATCTTATTATTCACTCTGGCCTACAAACATATAGTTTATAGTCTGAATCTACAAAACGCACTGGATTTTAAGTCTCAGCATTTTTGCCTGAAGATTGCTCTTGCCTCTCCTCTGACCCTTACTGTACTCCTTGTCTTACTTCTCTCAGAGTCTCTTGAAAATTACAGAAATTGACTTTTTTATTTCTCATCTGTCCTGCTACTGAAGCTCCCATCTTAGCATCAGCTTTTTAGTTTTTTAAAACCCCAGATACAGTGCTGCAAACCACGGATAATCCACTGAATATATTATGGAGGTTTTCTTTTTTTTTAGACTAGCATGTCACAGAAGCATTCACAGATACCAGCTGCCTCTGTTTCAGAGTGTCATTTAAGACATCTTGTGTCTGATTATTCTACTTGATCTTAATTACTAAGGCTGTTTTGAAGATGTCTTGATTTTCATAGCTCGATACAGTAACCATTACATTGCGTAAGGTTTCACCAATAAAGACTCCATGTCTATTTACAAAGCCTTACCTTAATCATAGAGTCCCAGTGTGTGTACCAAACACTTGCTCTCCTGGTTGTGCTCAGCTGGGTTGAAGCGAGGTGGGTATGGGAAAACTGCAGGCAAAGAAAGAGAAGAGAATGGGAGGACACAGAGCAAGCCCAGGCAGAAACATCAAGTAGTTTTGGGATGTTAAAAATAAAACCCGTGCATGTGACCATGTAGCTCAGCTTACAGAGACGTCTCTTCCACTGTATTTGTTAACACTGTCACTTCTGGAGTGATACTTCACAGACATGATGTAAGAGGCAGAACCAATAATACCCCGTGCCCACTGCACGAGAGGAAAAGATCAAAACCCTTTGCAGAGCCCTGTATCAGCTCCCTGCTGCTCTCTGACGGAGGTTTGCCCTTTACGACTTGACTCCCCTTGGTGCCCACACCAGTTTGTGGTTTCTGCTGCTGTAATTGTCGCCATGCCCCTGGCTCCTGTCGTCACCAACTCTAGTAGCTGGTACAGACAGCGATGATGGGTTTCTGGTCTGTCTGGGCAGGGGTGGGCAGAAGGACAGTGGCCCGAGCAGCCGGACAGCTCTGCCTGGCCACCTCCCAGGGACTCCCAGGAGAGTCCCCAGCGCCAGCCCCCCACTGCACAGTGAAAGGGTCCCACCAGCCACTGGGAGGAAGCCTTAAGGGTGCAGCTCCCAGTGTCACCCTTCCTCAGCCAAACCTAAGGGTAGCACCAAAGGAGAGCAGTTACGTTTTACTGTCAGCATGGGCCTCTTAAAGCATTTCATGGTGAGTTTCATGGTGAGTTTTATGGTGAGCATTTCATATTTATGGTGAGTACAGACATACAGGTATGACTACTACATGTCAGTGAGGTTCAGGGGTGCAGATGGAGCAGGTGCTGCTTCTCCCTGATGGTTGCTCACCCCATCTGGCTGCAGAGACCTCTCTCGTGACTCTGCTGCTGTATGCAACCACTTTTTTGCCACCTCAGAAACACAGAAAACACCTTTCGGCTGTGGCGGCAGCTCTGAGATCCTAAGTCATGATGAACTTGTTGCTTTGCCTTATCTTTCTCTGTCCCTCTCTGTGAGTTCCGAGTCACTCTCATCGTTTGAAACAGTGCAGACAACTGTGTTTTCATTTTTAGGGCTGAACAAAATGTCAGTAGGTGACAACCAAGGCTTGCTGGTGCCAATTGTAATTTACTAGTGCTAAATATGGTTAGCAGTCTGGCTCCGTGGCCTTTTTTAGAAAGGGCTGTATTATCGTGATACCTTTTCTGTCATCTCATTGCACTGGGGAAAAAAAGAGGCCAGTGGTAATATGTTTACCATGTCCACTTCCACTTTGCAGCCCCAGTTCAGGGTCATTCTTCAGCCTTCAATGTTGCCATTGTCTTTTTAGACTGTGTTTAAAAACATGCTGCTGTGTGTCTCACTTTTATATAAAATAAAAAATTCTTCTCAAAATTCTGTATTACTGGTTTAGGAGTAAAGTCTCTCCAGCTGAATTAACCCAGATTACTAAAATATCTAGGGCTTCAGAAGTAGCTGTTGTCAGAAATGAAGCTACCTTCTGTCTTAATTTTACTGGTACCTGATGTCTTTTTACCTGGTTTTAGATCTCCATGTTTCCAGAGAGTCTGAACTCTGGTCCCACTTTTTACTGCTTCCGTGTGTTGCTCGGTGATCACGCAGACCCAAACAGCCTTGGCAGTCTCATGTAACACAAGCCTCCCGAGTTTTGCAAATCCTTGCCTGCAGGTGACAGTTGTACTGCAAAAAGGCATCACCTCTGGTGGCCTTTTAGGGCAGGGTATCACAAGACACGCAGAATGAACGTAGTTCACCATGCCTGAAAATGTGTACGTGGTGGAGAGAAGGGAGCACAAAAGCAAAGGTGACTGGAAACAGGAATTCATCCTTGTACCTGCAGCAAACCATTGTATTAGCTCAGCTGCGCCTGAAACCAGACTCTCAGCAAAAACAGGAGAACTTGCAGATCTCTGCTGCCGCCCTTACCTGTGCTAATTTGATTCAAGGTATCTCAGGAATGCCAACCAATACTGTAACCAGACCTCCTGCTGCAGTATAGATGTGCTTACTGGTAGGGTGTGAGAAACATGAAATCTCTGAAAGAAAAGTGTAACTGTTATTTATTTTTTGATGCAAATGCTTTGGGAGAAAGCTGTTGCCTGTCTGCTTTAATCTCTTATCTCAATTCTGTCGATAGAAATACTGTGCTACATAGAAGCCCTATGAAATATACCTATTTATATGTATATTATATATTTGTGTATATATATATACATAAATATGTAGACAAATATATGCATCTATTGATATGGGAAAATTGGGGCAGATCTGGTAGCCTGAGAGAAGTGAGGCTGCTGTAGTTCCATGCCCCCAGGTCCACGCAGTTGCCAGGCTGAGTTTGTATTCCCAGTAGGCACCCACATATACATCACATGTATACATGGCTGGCCACACAGATATCATGGCCAGCCACACAGAGCACTCACATGAATACAGGCAGCGCTAGCAGCCTCATCCCACCCCCCTCTCTGGCTGAGCTGGATGGAGGTCCACTAGTGAGCATATGTATATATATATTTATACACACACACACATGCACAATGTGACTCCCTCCAGCCGCTGGGCTCAGACAGTCCACCCAGTAGGTGCCCCTTGGTCCCAGCCTCCCCAGTAGCCAGTCCACAGACATAGGAGCCCCCAAGGTGACATCCCCACTGCAGTTGCTGGTACAAATTGTCTACCCCCCTGCCCCAGGCACAGATATCCAGAGATGTCCAGGACTCCCGTGGTCCCCCAGTACCCAGCTCCCCTGTGGTGCTCTGGCCCCCCAGACCTGCCTGGGGACCCCCAGGCCTCCTGGCCTCTTTGGGAGCTGCTGTGACTCCCTCGGCCCCCTGGCAGCCAGCTCCTCCCTTGCAGCCCCCTCCCAGACACCAGGCCCCCTTGCCAGCTGGTCCAGCTCCACCCTCGCTGCTGCTCACACACTTGCCCACACACGCATACCCATGGGCACACGGGCCCCAAGACCCAGCCCAGCGGATGGCATCCAGACCCCCACACACCCTCTGCATGTGGTGCTGAAAGTCCCTTGCCCAGGGCAAAGTGAGAAAGGAATTCAATGAGAAGACAGGACAGCGCAGGGCATGGCCAGACAAACCACCACAAACCATTTACATGCAACCAGCCCATTTTATTCCTGTATCCTTCTGTTTTTCCACACTCATTCCTCCACAAATCACCTAGAGCCCTTCCTTTCCCACCTTTGGTTCCTCCCCTAAGCATCCCCTAAAAAGTCCCATGCAATCCCCAGACACTCTTCCCCTGCATCCCATCTGCATCCCATCGTGTATATGCAGCAACCCCCCAGCCCTAAAGGTGCCCTGGGGCTGAGGCTCCCCTGGGACAGCCCTGCGAGGGGCCTGGACTGGGTGTCCCTTCCTCTGAGTCTGTAATTTGGGTTCCCATCTGCCATTTGTGCCCCTGTGCTCCTTGAGATGGGCCTTTGGTGGGCTGATGGCTCCTGGGATGGGCCTGGGAGCAGCCCAGCAGGGTGCTGTTTGGGCTGCCCCTCCTGCTGTCATCTCCTTGTGCTCCTTTTTGGGTGTGCAGATGAGCTTTTGTCACATAACCTAACATACGTATCTATTTCAACAATACCATGTCGACGAGCAGCTGTTGTGGCTTTTTGTGCTATGAGACCAGCAACCACCACTGTCTGTTAGTGCCGCTCCGCTGCATTCGGTCTTACTACCATACCGTCATCCATGAAACTGTGAAACTGTGAAATGGCTTCGCTTTTCAGCCGTACCCCTCAGCCCATACAGAAGACAGCAGCGCTCCGCTTGCGGCGTTGTGATGTCTGGTGACGCCGAGGCCACAGCTAGGTAACCTGCATGGCAGGAAGCATTGATTAAGGCGGAGATATCAGCTCGCTAGGTTATCCCGGGCTGTAAAAAGCCCCTGGAGGGGTCCCTGTCCCTTTTACCGCCGTCACGAAGCTCCCTTCCGGCAGCGCTGACAGGCGGCAGCTTACGGCCCGCGGCCGCCGGCGGCCCCACGCCGCCCTGCCATTCGCGGCTGCCGCGCCCTCGCCGTCACGCTCCGCAGGGCAGCGCCCGGCCTCCGCCGCCTCTGCCTCCCTGCCCGCGACCCGCCCGACCGCCGCCCCTCAGCCGGGGAGGCGGTGCCTTGTCTCCCCTTCCCAGCACCCCCCCGGCTGCGGCGGCGCCTCCCGCCGCACTACAGCTCCCGGCATGCCCCGCGGCGCACTGCGGCGGGAGCGGCGCGCCCTGTCTGCGGCTGCGCGGGACGCGCGCTGCATGCCGGGAGACGTAGTCTTCTCTGGGGCGGCGGCCCGCCGGCGTCACTGTCCTGAGGAGGGCGTCGCTGCTGCGCGAGAGGTGGCGGCTGCCGCCGCCGGTCGGGGTCGCCTCGCCTGGCCTGGCCCGCGGGGCCGCCGGAAGGGCTCTCCCTCCCAGAGGGCGCTGCGGTAAGGCCGGAAGCTACGTAGCTCGCTGGGCGCGTGCGTACTGTTGTCGCCAGCCAGCGCTGGGCAGGCAGGCAGGTAGGGAGGGAGCGGCGCTCGCGCGCCTCGGGCCCGAGAGGAGACAGCGCGGGGCCGGGCCGGGCCGCGCCGGCA
>VXBL01006119.1:4084-22570 GCA_013400195.1 Aramus guarauna | reverse complement strand
CTTCTGTTGAGTAAGCTAACATGAACATAATGGTATGTTTTGTTTTAGACTACCCTATATCTGGCAGGCTTGTTTCGTTATCTTTCTGTCTGTCTCTTTCTCCATGATATTTTGGAATTTTTCTTCTGAAGTGTTTTACAAGTCTTGGAGGGGACAAAGTGGGGGGCTTACCTCATATCCTTAAGAACACAAAAGGAAATGATACCTTTAAAGGCAACGGTAAAGAGATTGCTAGGTTGGAAAACATAGCTGTGGCAAGAGGTGAGAGGTTAATGGATGTAAAACAGTGCCCTCCAGAAAAATCGAAATCAAGTCTATGTGAAAAAGCATAAAATATAGCAGATTAAAAAAAAAAAAGTGAATTAAGGGTGGGGATTTTAATGTAAATTGGAAACATAAGGGGAAATAGAAGAGCAGCAGCAAATAGCTGCATTTAATAGATTTGTTTAAATACTTCTGAAGGCCAAAGGGAATTGGGGTGTGAGGCAGCCCAATAGGCTGAGAGCAAGACAAGCAAAACTGATGTTAAAGGAATTAATCACTTGATGAAATGTTGTGAATGGCTGAAATATCTAAACAGGAGATTCTGGAATGATGTAACTGACAAACAACAAGTTAGAAAGACCAGAACACCTCTTTTTTTTCAGATAGCAAGAGTGGAAGTTGAACTGATATGAAAATTATCCAGCTTCATACTAAGGGACTAAAGCCTAATGGAAGTCCTTGTTTAAATAATATAATAATACTGATGAAAAAATGTAGATGTGAATTGCAGAGATAAGGGGCAGCAATATGATAGACAGTTTTTTCTGCTCTGAAGGAAATAAAAAATCCATCCTTAGTCTGCTACAGTTTTTGAAGTCTGTTAAGCAAGTAATGGATTAAACTGCTCTATATTATTTCCAAGAATTAATGTGGTGTTTTCAAAAATACAAAATGCCAGCAGTAGGGTGCAAGGCCCGTAGAAATAACAGTATTTTGAAATTATTTTGAAGAAGGTAGAGGAATTCTGGAAAAACAGCAAAAGTAAGTTTAAACAAAACATGGAGTGAAAACCTCTGCTAAATATAAAATCTCTAGAACAGTACAGTTGGAAATTATATATTGCTACTTCATGAATGTTTCAACCTGTGTTAAATGTTGTACAGGTTTAATAATTCATTTTGAGGATAAAAAGTAGAGGTAGTCTAAGGCAGGTGACAGTAAATATCCTTTCACCAGAATTGGTTTAAAAAAAGATGTTAGTAGCAGGAGGGTGTGAAAAAGTGGTAGGAAGTAATAGTAGATTGGACATTGTGTTATTGCTTCTGTTGATCCAATTATGTAAGGCAGGAGTAAATGGAGTTCAATGACATAGAAGAAATTTTAAATTGGGATAAAGTGAATACTTTCTTGAAACATAATTAATGCTTAGTATCATGAGGAGGCAGAAGCATTAGAATTGAAAGAAATACAACTGTGTTCATGGATGTATATAGAGAGTAATAGACTCTGAGTTTTCAGAGTCATGCCATAAGATGTAAGATTTAGCTAGTCACCAGCTGCTGAAAGCTTCCTTATGATCTAGAGTAATTATTTTCTCTTTTTCTATTTTCATTTGGTAGGTCAGACTGCTTTGACACACACAGATTGCCGCCCCTCCAGTCTGGGCATAAAGTTGAAATTATACATAAGTGATATGCTGATTTTAGAAATAAATATCCTGCGGCTAAATATCCTGAATGTATTTATCTCCAAACAAGGAATTGTAAGCCTAACCAATCTAGTGCTAAGGTGATAATTGAAAGAAAATTCACTTGTTGATACATGAAAATGTCATTTTGGCAAACAAACCACCTTTTGGTGCCACACAAACCACAACTTTAAGTTAAGTCGGATAATGATGCTGTGATTAGTATTAGATTGTTGTGATATGTTTTTTGTCTGAAGCAGGATGAGATTGCCTCTTAAAAGATGCAGGACTCCTTTGTATAGCTTCCACATGATAAGCACTTTGCCTATGTCGTCTTGTTTTACCTTTTTTTTTTTTTTTTTTTTTTTTTTTTTTTTTTTTTTTTTTTTTTTTTTTTTTTTTTTTTGTATTGCAAAATGATCAGAAATGAGAAAAAAGGTGGTTTTGTGAATGTGCTCCGTGTTGGATTTGAGAGCTTTTGGTAGGAGGAGTACTAGGTGTAAATGGGATGAGGGAGGCAGAGTGAGTGCCATCAAGCTTTAAGGTTCTTGTTTTCTGCTTGATGTGGCTGATACATCAGTATTATGTGACTCTCTTGGTTGCTGATGTCCAAAGCTAGTATGAAATGAGTAGAATTTTGACTTACTGTTATTTTGTGCTTTTGCACACAAATCTTCTATAATGCTGAGTCATAGCAACCAATAAATTTGTTGAAGACAAATTTGTCATCAGGGGAGGTATGAGGTAGGTTTGGTTTCAGTGCCTTCTGGCACTTGCAACCCCAAACAAAAGTTGCTTGAAACCACGAATTCAACTTAATAGCTTAGTTTATTTTTAACCTAATTTGTTTTAAAGTATCTAGGATTTATTTTCATGATATGAAATGCTGAAAGATGCACTCTCATTCTCTTGTAAAGAATGTTTAGGGCATGTTAGGTTGTTAGAAATTTTAGGATTTTTTTTTTTTTCCTGAGAGATGATGACTGTCAAATGACAGAGATGACTTGTTTTTCTAATGGTCTTTACAAAAAATAAGTTGTGGGTCAGCTTGTTCTGTAAATGCAGGGAAGATGTGCTTTAAGCTTAGTAAAAATACAAATGGATCTCTGCTTTAAAAGAAAAACATTACATTTTAGTTTGGCACACAGGAATAATCGCTTTTGTTTTTTTGTGTAGATGGGCACATTGAAGTAAAGTTGTTTGTTTGGGTTTTTTTAATGTTAGTCTAATTCTGTGTGGCTGAAAAGTTTAGTTCCCCATCACTAGCTGCTTTGTTTTACAACTTGTGGGAACTTTTTGGTTTCAGGTTGATTGTGGACTGTGGGGTTATAGAAATCAGGGTAGTTAGGTTTTGGTTTTTTGGTGGGTGGCTTTTTTTCCCCCCGTTTAAACAGATTTATTGCACTGCAATGACTTTGAATGCAGTAAAGAAATTTGTATCTCAAATCAGAAAGGCTCAGTTAATGAATTTGTTTTCTTTTTAAGTTGAACTGGGTTTCAGATTTGGTGTTTTTTGCACTCTTGCTCAAGTTAAAAGCTCTCTAGAACTTTGAAAGGTATATCTCAAATCAAAATTGACCGTTAAAAAAATGGAACTTAAAACATCTTGGAAGTACCTTGGTGATAGTAAATGTATAGTGAGTACTAGACAGACACATTGTATTGATTTATATTTCCCCCTCCCAAACTGTTTTCCAGTAAACCTTGTAAATGCATTATGATTTGATCTTTTCAGTGATGTTTCTTCAAAAGAAACCCCAAAAACATAACCTGTAAACTTTTAAAGATTAAGTGACCAGTTATATGTCTGTCACTGCACCTAACTAGGACTGATGTGCCAGATCAGTTTTTGAGACATCAAGAGTAGAGTAATTTTATTTGTTAGTGTGGTTTTTTTTTTTTCTTTTTTCTTCAACCAGAAGTATGCTTCCTTGGGTTTTTGGGTGGATTTTTTCTGTGGGATTGTTTTGTTTCTGTGTGTTTGTTTGTNTTTTTTTTTTTTTAGTATAAAGAAGGAAGATTGGGACCTGGCTAGTTGGTGTTGGCCTGACTTTAGGCATTTCTCTTAAAACAAAACAAAAACGCCCCCCACCCCCCAACAAAAACAAACAAAAAAAACCCCAGCAACCCACCAAAACCCAAAAACCCCAACCTAATTTTTGTGAGCACAGAAGATCTTTCTGAATGTTACCTGGCAGTATAATCAATTGGCCCTTCAAGATAAGTAATTTTGAGGGAGGGGAACCCAAAATCCAACAAACTTTTGATGTAGTTATTGTTTATTTTTATTTTAAATACATTTTCTGCCCCTTTTTTTTGTGGAAAATGAGATCATATTGTTGAAATGTGACATCCCTACAAACCTGACATCAGGTGTCCTCAGCATTGTTCAGATAATGCAATCTATTTTCTTTTCTTCCTTTGTTTGCTTTTAAGCATGTCTTCTATATTAGCAAACCAATCAATATTGAACTTAATTAGTCAATGCTTTCATGTTCCATACTGTGTAAAATTTTATGTCTTTTCAGGCCTTGTAATAATTGTTGTAAATATTAAGATTGGCCTTGTTGAGGCAAGTAGAAGTCCATCTTGCCAAATGACCAAAGAACTAGAACACACTGAATTTGCCATAGATTAAGTGAATTAATACTTGCTTTGCTATTTCACCTGCTTATAAAGGTGATAAACAGAAACAATTGTCAATCAAGGCGGACTACTGGGCATGGAAAAAAAACCTGAGAGACTAGGAAGCCTGCAAAAAAAGCAGATTTGAAAGATACAGGATGGGCAGCAATTCCATGATGAAGTCCCCTTGCTACTTCCAGTTTTTGCCAGAAGGTACCTAAAAGTCTGAACTCTTTTTCAAGGCTATATATGCTATCCATTTTTAGCTACAACTCTTATGTTACGTTTGAAGCTCCTTTAATATTCTGGCCTTTTGGATAGCAGAAGGTGGTGGTTCTGTTTCTCCTCCTCCATTCTTGTGTGATGGTTACCCTAGGAATATGAGTCCCTGCTATTCTATGTAAACTGAAGTCTCTCATTCCTGTTAGTGAATAGCACTTGTGCCTGCTGCTGCAACTTTCCCCAGCCACGGAAAATGAAATTTCACGTCATCGTTTTGTTTCCTTGTTAGTGCTAGGTTTTGATATATCATCAGCAAAACTTGCTTTGTAGGTCTTTCAAATTATGTAACTCTTAATTTTATAGTGCCTGTGAGACATGTTTCCCATTCCCATTTTATAGCTAGAGAAAATTAAGCAAAGGTTTTAGAAATAGACTGTGTTGTGCTTGAACAATAGCTTTTTGTAGTTGAGATGATTAATGTCCTTTCCTCTAGATGTCCCAAGCTTTACAAGAGTCTGAAGACATTGGAAATGAGAAAGTAACACCCCTGTCCCTCAGGTGATATGGGTGTTTCTACTGATGGGCATTTCTGTGGACCCCTATAATGCAGTCAAATAACTTTGCAAAAGAAGCAGATACAGCCTCACCAAAATGTTTATGTGATTGAGCCAGTTTTTCAAACAACAGGAGCTGGCAGTGAAGAGAGAAGTCTGTCTGTTGGTTTTCTGTATTTTCTTTTTTCTTCAGATAACACTGTCAACAGTGTAGAGACTTGGTGGATGTGTTTTCATCTCTCTAGGATGATGGCAGATGTAGAATGTTGCTCTAGAAATTTTTCCCAGGGAAATAGCATTAATGCCAGGTGATATTTTTATCATTCTTTGCAATATATTATTCATGGTTTTATTATGAAGACCTTTCGTTGTCTGTCAGCTCCAAGAAAGCTGACAGTTTTTATTTCCACAAGATTTAAGTACTTCTGTTAGCATCCTGAACCTGTTGCCTTACACTTTTGAAAAAGCAAATTAGAAAGACTTTCAAAAATCTACACTTCATGGGGGAAAAAAACCAAACACATTTGTGGCAAAAATGTTGGATTTGTAGGGACTGTGTTGATGAGAGTAATGAATGACCAAGTGCTGCTTTCAGGGTAGTATTTTTTTTAAATTGGATGAGTTTTCTAATCTCTCACTAAAAGTGTCAGAAGATGATGCATCCTGTAATCAGAGGTCAGTGAATTGCTCAAACATCTGTCCGGGTTATGCTGTAGGTATTGGCATGATGTCAAGAAGCATGATTGTGAGGAAACTTTAATTCTCTAGGAGGCAGAGTCCTGTGGCAGAGCTAAGAAACAAACAAAAATCTCCATAAAGCCAAACCATTTCTTACCTTGATTAATTCCAGCTTCTCTCACTGCTTGGAGTTCTGTCTTGACGGTGCCATTTCCAACATGGATTGTCCTTTCAGGGCCGACAGTGCATCTTGTATCTTTTCACTCTCTATCTGGCAACAATCTAAAGGAGAGATGGCAGTTTGACAGTATAGTCGAGCTCACAAGTGTGCCTCCAGTGAGGCCTTTCCTTCTGACAAACTGCCTCTGTTAGGAAATGTAGTATGTCAGATCATGGATCTTCACGATAACTTTTTTTATCACTTGCACTGTTTCTTTTCAGTCTCCTTGTCTGCCTTCATTTTCAAGTCTTCCTCTTCTGATATATTTCCATTGGAAGGTAGAGTTGTTGTATAGATCTACATTTCTGAAATACATTTTTTTTTTTTTCTTATTCCCACCTCTAATTCCAAATAAGGAAAGTTTGTCTCTAACAGTCTTTAGTATCAGCAGTGTATATGGTAATCTTAGTTTCAGGTATCTTGGTTATATATACTGTTATGCAGCTCTTGATTTGTAAGGCCTTCCTTTAGTTTTACATTTGGAGACCTCTGATATGTGGAATATCCAAGAGTATTAGTCACATGGCATTCCTTCTAGCAAAGCCCTTAATTCTAGTGACAGTGATAGCTGATTTAAGAAGGCAAGGAGTTAATTTTTGTTCCTATCTAGATAATTGCTTGGGACAAGGTAGGTCATTGCAGTAAGTGACTGTGTTTCCTAGTGCCTTTGAATTTCTTTGACTTCATGAGCAAGGAGAAATGCAGTACTCTTCCTTTTTTGTAGTAACGTGTGCTTAGAACACATCCACATTTGGTAGGGTACTTGTCTTGATCTGCAAAAAATGTGGGGATCATAATTTCCTTAGTGAAATGCAGACATTGAAGAATAGATGAAGTTTTTAATTTTACTAAAAATATTTTTTTTATGGCAGCCAAACTGAGGAGGAGAAAGTGTCATATAGGGTTTGAGTAGTGCTGCACAAAGACCCAAAGAATACACCATGAAAACTCCTCATCAGGTTGCCAGAGGTTTTTATCTATGGACAGGAGTATCAAAAAATGGAAAATACTTTGCCATCATTAGGAAAAAAAAGATGGGTAGAACATTTCCATGACAACCACCACAGATTTTCACCAGCAGTAGTATTAATTGTGATAGCACAGAGAAGATCCAGGGTTTACTATTTGCTGTGAAGAAATTACCATGGGTGAATTTAAAGTGACCATTGCAAGATTTTCAGTTAAGCCACAACAAAGCTGCTGGAGACAAGTGAGAGACAATTTGAAGTTCTTTTGCCTCTGTTGTTTAGTCTGGGGGAAAGGCTACATCCTGAAAAAATGGAAAGTGAGATCTATAGAAGACATCCTTGGATGACCAACTAATGTAGTAGTATTTTATTTTCAATATTAAAAATCATTTGTGTGCTCACACTGAATAGCTCTAAAGGCACTAGCAGTAGGTGTGGACTAGGTGAAATCCTTGATGTGGTCATTGAATTTTTCACTAATAGTCAGGGAGCCAGTAAAACAATGCTGAAGAAAGAATTGATTTTAGGAGATATTGAGGATATTAGAACAGCTACTTTTGGAAAATAACTTCTGATTTAAAAGCTACACAGGTTAGATTGCTACATAGACACTTTATTTACCTGCCTGTGTGTTGGGATTGTGTTTATTTACTACCAATGAGGGACTACTGCAAAATAAATTATTGAACTCATTACTAGTTGAATTTGGTAACTTCTCAATGGTGAAGGGAGCTTAATTTTTCCACCTTTGATAGAAGAAACTTTGTCTTCTTAGTCATTTGGCGGTAGAAATTTGTGGGAAGGCTTTATTCCTGGTGTACGCAATACACTGTTTTGAAAAGATTTTAAGCGTACAGATTACTCAGAAAATAGAAGAGGGTGTTTGTCAGCAAAGTGAGCTGTCTTGAAAGTCAGAAATGAGCGTAGCCAAAAATCACAGTTAAAGCTTGTAAAGGGTATCATAAATGGAAGATAATTCCTAAGTTATAAAAATGAAGAGAATGAGAAAAACATGATGCCTTGAGGTAGTCAGAGAATTCACATAAGAAACTGATAAGTGTTGTGCCTGTGTCTTCAATACATGAAATGATGATACAAAAGATAACGGGAGGGGCAATTAGCACTCTGAGAGGAAAATTAAAATCCTTTCAATTTTGTTTCTGACTTTAAGGAAATAAATTAATATGCAAGTTGGGAGATAAGGGGAAAGTAGGCAAATAAGTACAATAAGGAAGAATATGCTAAGGAAACTTGCTGCTGATGAATTTGGATGGTGTCATTGATGTTTAGAAACATTGGAACATCATATAGAGGGGCTAAATAGTAGAAATAAATAAGAAATCACTGTCAAGGATTTCTTTAAATGAAGAACTTTCAGGGATTGAAAGTGAAGTTGTGAAATTATCATAGGAGCTACTGAAGTCCTGAAATCCCAAATACAAACAAATGTAATTTTGTAAGTTTGAGAAGATGAGTTTCAGATAAAAATGGAGGCTTATTAATACTGTAACAGAAGGACTGAGATCTTATCTGGGCTGTAGTGTATGCCCATGTTTGTTCATGCTCAAGGGCAGGTTGACTAGAGTGGCTGCAAAGCCTTTTTTTCTGTTAGGCATGTCCTTTTAGCTCACGATTGTCCATCTGGTGTTTGAGTTCATTTTCTTAATTCTAAAATATATCAAATATTTCAAAATTTTTTAGAAACAAAAGAGATTTTGTACTCTCAGTATTTGTTAGCCCGAACTTCTTTTTACAGTTAAAATCCAGGGCTTCTCCAAATATTTTGTATGTTTAATATACAGATAATAGTCGCTTAAACTAAAAAGGGGAAGAAAATGTTAGTGCCAAGCATATTGCAAGAAACATGAACACTTTCAGCTCAGACACCTAAACACAGGAAGAAAAGGGTCTCTAAGCTGTTAAGAATGATGTAGGAAACTTCCAGCATTCTGAGATTTATCTTTTTGTAGGACCTTTATTTAAAAAAAAGCCATTTCAGTAAGAGCCATTTCATCAAAATTAGGCTGCTGAATTACTTACCTATATGCTCAGGTTTTTGTGTTGCATTCAGTGCAATCTGTGACTAATTTTGAATACAGTAGTTTTATGTCCTTTAACAGTTTTTTAAATCTCAGTTGGCAGAATACATTAATGCTTGAAGTGATGCCCAAAATGTCTTCTGTGAAAGTCAGCGCTGATCATCAGAATTCTGATAAATGGTTGTCAGGTACAAGTAGCAGCAACTTAAGAAGAGGCTGTAATAAGAAGCACATTTGAGTATCTTTTTTTTAATATTTTAAAACTCTCTGCGCTAACTGAAAGAAGAGGAGGTTAGAGTAGACTCAATTATATGTTTGATGCATTTTAAATAGGAAACCTAAGGTGCTGAGAGTCTGTATACACTTGTGTTGTTCCATTTTAAAGTAAAAAGTGCACAGGAGATCATTTATCACCTGGTGATTCTGAGCTTATGGAGTCTGAGGTAAGGTAGCATATTTAATACATCGTGTTAGGACATTTGAAAGATACCTTTAAAAGCCTTGTAGAGTAACTTCTTATACAGTATAGTTTCCTAAATTTTATATTAGTTGCAGATATTTACAACATATTGGAGATTCTGCATCTGTATGAAGATGCATGGAAATACTGAGATGTTTACAATTTTGTTCCCAACCTTTTTTGATTTAAAGGGGGGATATAAGGAGAGAAGTAGCAGCAGAATGGAGCACTGAGAGTAGAGACCTGATCTGCAGCCCATTGATTAGAGGGGGAGATCTTTCCACACAGTTTTATAGTTAAGTAACTCCAAAGTGCAGCATTCTACATGTGAAAATCATCATGGGTAGATATAAATGCTTATCCAGAGTTACTAAGACAGTACTTGGAAATCATAGACCAAAAAAAGGCCCTTCTGCATAAACAGTGGAGGATTAGAGGTTGGGGGTGGGCAGGAGGAGAACAGCAGCACTGCTTTCTTTGCAGGAGTGAACATTTTGAGTGGTTAAACCATCCTCACCTAAAATTTCTCTCTCCATTGCATTTTTCTTGTAGGTCTTGTCTGGATAGAAGGAACACAAAGCTGTGTTGAGTTCATTTAAAATGTGGATTTGAAGTGTAAAAAAGCCCCTGTCTTGACTTGCAAAGCTGCTAAGACCGCTTCACTTCTGGGTGAAGACAGGGGAATATAATACATTTGACTAATTATCTGTGTGGAGAAATGTTAAGATTTATTAGTCCAGTTTTCTTTTTAGCCTAGGCTCTGCCTTATAGATCTTAGTTCTTTCTTAACAAAATATTTCACTTACTCATGCCTTTCAGCCTCAGAGAATAAAATAAAAGTTTGTTGGTCTGATATGAAGAACTGGCACATTGAAGGGACAATTCTGTGAAATTTTGCTTTACACCTTCTAAGTTACTGGAAGTTATGTGATGGGATACAGTGGGACAGTGGCTGGAAATGCACGGCTGCAGAGATTAAGAGATGGAGACAGAAGTTAAAATGATGTGTTGTTGAAAAGTAACTTTTTTCTGACTTCTCTTTTTAATTATATTGTAAAGGAATCATGACGACCTCAGGCAAAGAGAATTTCCGACTGAAGAGCTACAAGAACAAATCTCTAAACCCTGATGAGATGCGTCGCAGGCGGGAAGAGGAGGGTCTTCAGCTACGGAAGCAAAAGAGAGAGGAACAGGTACTGTACTACAGCTGTGGTAACTAACCAGTCCTTAAACAGCCTTGTCTTGTGCTGTTTCTAGCTCTTTGCTTCTCCCAAACCCCTTCGTAGTTGTTCCCGCCCTGCCAGATTCATACATAGTCTGATATCAGAGTCACTTGCAGACTTTATTGACTCTTCTGCAGGTAGTACAAAACTTAACAGTGAGTGCTTCTCATTCACTCAAGAAGTGAATGGGCCAGAGCAGCTTAAAGATGATTTGAACAAAGCTGACTGAGCTTGCACTGAAAGTGATTGAGGAATTCCTGTTTTGGTTTTTGTTTAAGGATGTGTTTTTTGTGGGTTTCTTCTTTTCTTTTCTTTTTTCTTTTTTCTTTTTTTTCCCCTGCTACCTGAGTTGTGGTGGATTTAATCTCTGTTCAAAGAGTGGCAAGCTGGGGTGAAATGGAAGGAAACATTGCAGCTGGAATAGGAGGAGGAGAAGGTCTGACCAAGTCCTTATTAGTTGCAGAAATTATTTTCTTGAAGAAGAAATAATTTGTTAACCTGGTTCTTCTCAGTTTTCTGTCTTTAAGTTTCAGTTAATTCATGAATTCACAAAAGTTCATGCCCATAAGGCTGTTGTGTTGAGTGGTGAATTTAGTATATTTTTTTAAGCAAAACAATTGAGAAAAATGCTTGGAAATGAAGCTTCCTTACCTGCTCGTGTCTTGCTATTTTTTATTACTTCATTCACATTGCAAAGTGGCAGGTGTTCTGCAAGTTTATTCAGGAAACAGCAATGACAAGACATGATTGAAAACAGGTAACACTGAGCAGTTTTTCCTTTTGTCTTTAGCTGTGTTCAGTGGAAGCTTTAAGGGATTGGTTCAGTTTCAAAGTAAGTTTTAATGAAGCCTTTTTCATCAATGCTGAGGTTTCTGGAATTAGAATGAAGATAGTAATCTACTTGTGTTTGGAATGGCAAGTCAAGTATGTTCCATTTAATATTGTTTTCATGGTGTCAATACCAGATGCTTTCAAGGAAAATCAGGGGAGAGTTCTGAGAGGGAATTGTGATACTTCTTGTTGATTTTGCTCAGTAACTGCAGGTAGCATTTCCAGACTACTGGTAGCACAGAACATAGTCTTACTTGTAAAGGCGTTACTAAATTAGGAAAATGATGAGTTTTTTCTGTCTTATGCATGCATCTGACATCCCTCGGACCTGATTACTACAGGTTGGCTAAATATAGTATGTGGCAGTATTTCGTTCTGTTGAGGAAAATTGTTAGTCCTAACTGGACTTAACAGTGGAATAGTAGTGGAGCTGCAAGAGAGTCTGTAACTCTGCAATTTCAGACCTTGTGCAAGTTCTTCTCTTTTAAGTATTTAGCACATAGGTCATTGAAGCTTGTTTAAAGTCCTGGGTTTATTTGTGGGTGTTTTTGTTTGTTTTTGTGGGATTTTCTTTTGTTGTGTTTTTTTTTTTTTTTTAAGCTGAACAACCCCACAAAACCAACCTCAAGCCTCTGAATTTTCGCATAACTTGCCAACATATAAATTTTGGTTTAAGATTTTATTTGAGCGTGTCTGTTGAGCTTGAGTGGGCGCATCATGCAGTAGCTTAGAAGGAATAGCATTCCACAGGGATGCCTATCACTGACCTCGGGTTGGTATAGACTTAGCAGTTTTGCATATTGTTCCCTCCTCATCTTCTCTGGAGAGAAGAGTAACAGCAGGTCTGTTTGTCTTGCCTGTCAGCAGTGGTGCAAATCTGACATGACTCAATGCTGGAGTCTTGTTTCCTGAACTCAACAGGCCAAGCAGCACTCCCAAACCCATCTTGTCATTGCTAGTGTTTCTTCAAAGGAGACAGCTGGATTAAGGGGAGAAGCCATAGCCTCTCTAGCTCTCCTCATGACATCTCAAACTGGGTACCTTCTCTAAGTGGTAGCAACCAAATTCTATTCATCTCAGTATAATTTCTTTAGACCAATCCCATGTGATCATCCTCCAAAGCTCTCTCTTTGCCACAGTAACTCAATTACCCCAGCCTGTGCAAGTGTTCTACAAAGGTCTGTTATACACAGCAATTTTTCAGGTCTTTGATCCCCACCATCCTCTGCCACTTGGTTGCAAGAAAGCAGTTGTCTGGAAGCTAGAGATAGCTTGTTAGTGGAGTGGGACAGTGAAGAAGAGAAGGGTATATCAGTGAGGATTTTCCAGAAATGTTGGGAACCAGTATTCTAGCACATTACTGTTTTCATTTACTCCATGACTAAACTTTCTCTGTTTACTGTCAGGAGTCCTGTAGCCAGTATACTAGCTTCTTTCAGGTGATAGCATATGTCATTTTTATTGCAGCCTAATGCGATGTGCTATGTAGATAGTGGCTATATAGTATATATTAAATACTTTCTCTCTTTAGTTGTTTAAACGCCGAAATGTTGCAACAGCTGAGGAAGAAGCGGAGGAGGAAGTGATGTCAGATGGTGGCTTCCATGAGGCTCAGATGAACAACATGGAGATGACTTCTGTAAGTGATGAGAAAGAATATAGTGCTTGTTGAAACTGAGCAGACCTGTTGTGCAGTGACTTGAGGGGAGTGGAATTCCAGAAAAATGTGAAAAACAGCATTCAAAGAACTTATGGACAGCTCTTAAATGCTTGTGTCAGTGAACAGAGAACAGAATACATGAGAAAGAAATGTTATGGATTGAGTGAGTGGTTGCGCAGTGGATATGCTTTCAAGAAAATTACAAAAAATGTCATTGTTCCAGGCAGGCTGATTACTTCCTGGTTTTGATGTTGACCCTTATGAGTGATTTTATCAACTGTTGCCCAGAGTTATTGGGGTTTTTAAATCTGAAATTCATAATGCCTGAAACATGAAAACTCAAACTAGGCAATGTGTTATTGCAATTTACAAAGTAAAAAAGGAGCTAGGTGGAAATTTCTGTTAGCAAACTTTCAGGTGACACAATTTTTAGCCAGATTGTTGGAAACACAGCAAGACCTAGCTATTTGCACATGTCTTTGAACTGCATTCCAAGTTGTAATTTCATCCAACAGAAAAACCTTTTAGTGGAAATTAGACTTTTCTGCTTTCTGCCTGTTTCTTTACCTCAGTTCTGTCCCTGAAAAGAAAAATGGTAAGGGATTCAAGTTGTAACAAAGAGGATTTCTTACATGAAATGAAGATGGTTAAAAAGCAAGGCAAGGAGCCTATCTAATTGAGATAGGTACTGCCATTATACGATTCAGTGTTGTAGATATCATTAATTTCTGGGTCTTAAAAGTTGGAGCTCTTAGCTATTAGAGACAAAGCTTAAGTATTTTCAGCACTGTCATCTGTCTCCCTATGTATCTAAGGGTTTGGATCAGATCTGTCTGAGGATTTAAATCAGAAGTAGAAGGAAGAAAAAAAATCTGACTTTTGTTATGCTTATTTACATGTGTGATGAACAGAATGTCAGATTTTACCTGGCATAAGAAAGATCACTGATTTAATTTAGCTGTATTAGTGGAAATTATCAGTATTATGGAAAATTTAATAGTCTATTTGATTATGATGACAAGCATTAGGTTTGTCAACCCTTCTAAAAATGACAAGTCATGTACATTTTGGTGTAAAAGAATGACTCAAAATGTACACATTGCAGAATTTTGAATTTTGGCTTTCACAGAAGACTACACTTAAAGAATGACAGTGCTTATGTAGATGTACATGTACAATGATCCATTTGTTGTCCATACTGGTCTTACCTAGGTTTTTACTCAATAAGAGAGAAACTTAATACCAGTTTAGCAAATGTTGTATTCTTTTTACCACTAATCTCAGATTTTCTTTTCCCTCTTGCTCTCTATCACTCTTTCTGGAATCCTAGAGTGCAGTCATCACTTCTGATATGATTGAGATGATTTTCTCCAATAGCCCAGAACAGCAGCTTTCAGCCACCCAGAAATTCCGAAAGCTTCTTTCTAAAGGTAAGGAGCTGAAATTACTTAGAGAAAAATGTAGAATCATCCCTGGCATATGTTTTTACTTTGACAGCAATAACGATTGAGTTTCATACAGAAATTTCTGGATGAAGCTCTGTTTTGCAAAATGTCAGCTAGGTGTATAGTTATTTCTGTTCTTTAAATCTATAAAACTGAGTGATGCAGATGTGATGTCTGCTCTTGATATGTTTAAATATTGTAGGCAGTGTCTCTGTGGCTCAAGTATGCTAATTTACTGAAGTTGAGTTCTGCATGTGTGTATGCCAGAGTGACTTCACAGAACTGCTGCTGTGAAATTGGTCTGCCCGAGTGCATTAGTGTTTTGAATCATGGCACTTCATTACCTCAAAATTCAAGCTGGAGTCATCTTATGGTGACAGATGAGAATCCATTGCCTTCTAGTAAAGGTAAAGCAGCATTGTACAAAAAGAACATGTTCTCAGAAAAGACGAGTCGGTATGTCACTGGATATAAGAAATTCTTTACTGTGAGGGTGGTGAGGCACTGGAACAGGTTGCGCAGAGAAGTTGTGGAGGCCCCATCCCGGGAAGTGTTCAAGGCCAGGCTGGATGGGGCTTTGGGCAACCTGGTCTAGTGGAGAGTGTCCCTGCCCATGGCAGGGGAGTTAGAACTAGATGGTCTTTAAGGTCCCTTCCAACCCAAACCACTCTATAAATCTATGATTTTGAAGCAGTAGTTTGAGAATTTCCCTGCAAAGAAATGAATGCATCTAACTTTACTTTTTTTTTTTTTTTTTAATAGAACCAAATCCCCCAATAGATGAAGTCATAAGCACACCAGGAGTGGTGGCCAGGTTTGTGGAGTTCCTCAAACGAAAAGAAAACTGTACATTACAGGTATACAGATATAAATATATCTATCTTCCTATATTATGAAAGCAAATTAGAAAAAAAATCAGTGGTTTGCTTATTTAGCTGTACTTCCTCTTGTTTTCTTTACTAGGATAAAAAAAAGCTATTTTACCTTCAGGGCTTCTAGCAAGACCTCTGAATTGTATTGTGTGATGGCTAGGATGGGGTCTTTAGCTTTCTCATGTAACAAAAACAAAATTTGAAATGTGGACCTCGACAAATGAAAAGCTATTAAACTCTAGGGTTTTTTGTACTAATTGGAAACAGTTATAAGTCTTTATAATGATGACTTAGATTTTGATTAAATTTGATTAAAATTGGAATTAGAATTACAATTCATAATGATAAACATAGAAACCTTGGAACTCACTTGCTTTAGTTTGAATAACTAAATTGTGTCTGCTACAATGGGGTTAAATTTATATGGACTTGCTTCTTGGAGCTTTGTCTTGTTTCCAGCTGTCCTTTTTTCTGGTCAGAGTTCGTTCTCCTGGCCTGGTAGAAAATGAAAGAAAATTAAATGTCTAGTAAAAGAAAAAAAAATGTTCACAGGTAAGCATTAAATACAGTATATAGTTTAGAATCAATGTTCTTTCAAAATGCATAAGGCAACAAGTTTTTTAATGCCATGTGAAATCCAAATTTTGGTGAGTGGTGATATGTAAAAAATTGATGCTTTTTTTCTTGCATGTTAGGGAATTACTTTTCAAATTGATAACTGCAGAATACTAAAGGTCTGTTAGCTACTTTTGAGGAGTCTGTGGACAGTAACTAAGAGTATCAGGTTTAAGCCAGTTCATTGGTTTGCAACTCCAGTGAAAAGTTCATAAGTGATCTGATAAAAAAAAATTGAATGCCTTTTATTACTTATAGGGCTTCTAGCATGGAAGCCTAAAACAAGCAGATAAAGGGAAACAAGCTCCTAATATTTGAAGGAGATACTTGAATAGGAAGGGAAAATAAGGTTAGAGGATAATTCATCAAATGCAGATACATCTCTAATTAAAAAAAAAAAACAACTTCAAAAGCTATCGAATGCTGAGTCAAATTCTCATGACCTTACTGGTATGACATAATTGTATTGATTTTTACATGAAAGAGCAAAAATCAGTCAAAGTTGAAACTTCCAAGCTTATCCTGAAGAGTTTGTAACAAAGTATTGAAAATACAAACCCAAGTACTTGATACTCCATTCCAACTGGTTATTTTTCCTTCATCTTGCCAAATCTGCCTGGCTGCTTGGCAACTCAGGGTCTACAGATTTTTTTATTTTTTTAATTTTTTTTTTTCTTCTGTGATCAGTTAGGAAGTTCTTGACCTCACTTTAATATTTGTTTTTACTCTGTCAGTGTTTCCAAAAGTGTTCCTTGGCACAAGCATAGATTTTTGGGCTTCCCATTCTAGGCATTCCTGACTCTAGCCTAGCTGTAGAAGGAAATGATTTTCAACTCATTCTGGAAACACTGAATTTTTTTTTTTTGCTCAGATACTATAGCTACTTGTATGCTGGATTGAATGTGGAAACTCTTCCATGCTACTGAACGTGGAACTTTATGTGACTTAATGCTCCATTTTTCTTTTTGAAAAACTGGACTTCTGGTATCAGTGGTAGGAAGGCGTAATTTGTCTGGAATTCCTCTCTCCATTTTTTGCTCAAGCAATTTCAAGACTTAGAAAAGCTTCCCTCTTCTCCACGATCACTTAAAGCATAACAAGTAAATTTGTCTCATTTGCAAAATCTTTCCAAGATGGAGAGACAAATAATAAAAAAAGAACTGTACCAAACAGATACAAAGATCATCCCTTGGATGAGGTTTTCTTCCTGTTAATTAAATTTAATTATCATAAAGTATTTTGTTTTTCTGTCCTTCACCATTTGCATGTGGCTGTTCCTTAGTTTATACATCCTGGAGCATCAGATGTCCACAGTGGAGAGAAGGAGAGGCTGGTACTCAGCTAACTTTTCTGTAACCCATACCGTCTGAAATGTTAAGTGGTGCTCACACAAGGGCATCATCTAATTCGCCCTTAACTCTAGGTAGATGTTGGGAAGAGCTCAGTTTAACATAACTTCATTCCACAGAAGATGGGGAGATCTTATGACTAGCTCATAATCAAAACTTGTTTTATAAATAGTTGAAGTACAGGATTGAGCAAGGAGAAGTACCTGCTATTTGGGCTTAAATTTAATCTGTTTATACGTAGTGTTTCTTCTCCGTTATGGGTATATGACTGGAGAGAATGTGAATCTGAGTTGTGAATAGTCTAACCTGGTGGCATCCATTAGGAAGCCAAAGGACAAGTTCTAAAATATGAGTAAGAAACCTCTGTAGTTGAAAGATGACTAATAATCTTGTTACACTGTATCACAAAACACTGGATACTTCAGGGAAAGTAAAATTACAGGAAAGGAAGTACGTTTTATGTTGGCCTTAAGCTCTGACCTGAACATTTTGCTTCTAGTTCATTAATGATGTGTCGTACAGTTTTGACATGTGTTTCTGCTTTATTGCAGCCTGTACTCTTTGTGTATTACAATGATGTATTTTGGAATAGTTTATCCTGATCACATCTTACCAGAACATAATTTCTCCTTTGGTTGGTCAAAAGGGCAGAATTAATTGTATTTTTAAAATGGAAGTCTTAATAATTATTAACACTTAAAAATTTAAAGCCTTACAAGACTAGGCTTCATTGTTGAATTCTTATTTCAGGCCCATTTCAGGATTCTGTGCGTTGTCTTAGCAGGAGTTGCTTTTGTGATTAAATCCTAAATATAATTCCTTGCTACTCTTCAGAGATAGCTAGTCTTGGAAAGTATATCAGGATTTTCAGTGGAATACTGCTGGATCAACATCAGTTTAATAAACTTCATTAGTAATATCAAAGTCTCGAATAGAAACATCATGCACTGATAACTCTTGGCAGCAGTACTGATCACCAGAGTTGGGGAGAAGTACTTTGCTGTAGTTGCAGGATTGTGATCACAAAGGGTTTGGAAATCCCCTTTCCTTTTT
>VXBL01006118.1:78027-91039 GCA_013400195.1 Aramus guarauna | reverse complement strand
ATTCTATGATTCTATGTATATAGTATTCTAAGAATAACCATGTAATTATTTAGGTTTGAAAGTCCATTTGTGGGCTGCTGAATAGTAGTTTGAAAAGGAAAAATTTGGTTGTAAATAGTTTTTGTTGGTATTCGCATGTGCTTAATTTGATTAATTAATCTGTAATGATGTAAAATAATTCTATTTTCTTTTTAGATTTAAAGGAATAAGTAAAACAGCATACTCTACACAAAATAGAAACAGAAAGTTAATGATGCTGTAACAGTCACAGGAACAATAATTGCATATTTTTTTAAATAGTAATAATGAAAAATCAGCTCTAACATTACTTATTCAAAAGTAGCATCTGTAGCGCACTAGCACTATTAGGAAGCAAAAGATTGCTTAACAATGTGCTGTGCCACAATACTTTTTTCTGTTGGTGGCTTGAAAAATACTTTTAGGTGTAGAACCTAAAGCTGTACTAATGTTAACAGTTATGATGCCTTTAATTTCTTAAATGGTTTATCCAGTTTGATTATTAAATATGAAATAATTAAATATGTTAAAACTAGATAGAAGAACCTAATTTCCTTTCAAAATCTTTCTCAGAATCCTTTTATGAAAGAATTTCACAACTGTTAAGACAGATACATTTGTTGTTTTTTTTAATCTGACCTTGCCCTAACAAAAATAGAACTGACAAGAACAAAGTCGAAAGAGAAAGATGTTTAGCAAAAACATATTAATGTAAACCTGCATTTTGAAAAGGATAGCAGCCATTCCTGAGCATGTTGTCACCTGGCATCTAAAATATGCATAATATGAACAACACAAAACAGACACTCAGAAATACAGCTTATTGACATTTGTGTTAGTTTCACATTGGAATTTCACACCAAGAATTTTTCATGTGGTGTGATCAATAGCTACAATAGCCAAAGCTACTGAGGAAAAGACAAAATTAAATATTAAAAAATAATTCTAAAATGACACTAATTTTAAACATTAATTAATTGGGCAATACTTCAAAGTTTAGTTTTACTTCATCAAATAATATGAAAACCAAAGACTTTCCAAAATTAGATCAATAGTTCTTCTACTGATTTTATTCTGTCTGTGTATAGATCTCCCAATTACTCGTTAGCTTGCTTAAGTACTTTCTCGCTATTCTCATTGAAATCTTGCAGCAGTAATTCTCCAGCTATAATTACAGTGAGATTTTAGTCACACTGCAATTTTAGTTAAACGTGCATATGTCTTGGTGTAAACACAGAATAAGATATATGTTTCTGTAATTTGAAGAAATCTTGTGATCCAGTTTTAGGTGACTAGTTGAAGTAATCATTGCTCATTGCCTAACTAAAATGTTAGATATGTTCCCAAATGAGGATGATCCATTCTACCTAAAATAACCACCTAAATTCCCTGTAAAGTCCAAGGAAGAGAGAAGGTACCTCTAAAAGCAAAGCATAATTGTTCCTTAGGCATTCACCCTCCATTGACTACTAAGAATATAGACATGTCAGAATGGTCCTGCAAGCATATTTAAAATGAGTCCTTTTCTCAGGAAGGACGTCAAAGAGAGCAGTATAATAAAGCGGCATAGTGGCAGCACTGCCCACTTTTCACATAATCATCTAGTTCATTGAAGCATTCCTGCTGAAAGTGAAAAAATTCAGTTCTGTGCTGTTTTTAACCTACCACTGAATCAAAGCCTTTGCTGTAACCAGGTGTCATGGAGGCAAGGGGAAAAAAAAAAAAAAAAAAAAAGGCAAAACAAGTAAGGAAGAGCACAGTTACTATGTAGTAAATAGGCAAGTTGTTTGGGTGGTCAAAGAGGTCTAAGTCTTTGTTTCACTCCTGAGGATGTTTTTTCTCTTTATTGAGTATTCAGCTAATATAAAATGCATTCAGGGGAGTGCTGTTGGGAACTCCAGGTCACTATTCTGCTATATGGCTTCAAGCACTCTCAAATTCGGGAGGAAATCTCAGTTTTTCTCACAGTGTGGATCAGCTTTCTTACCATGAGACTATTTTTCCAAAACACAGTCCCAAAAATAGGTGTCTGCTTTCCTAAACTTGAATTTCAGTGCTGTTCTCTTCAAGAGGCCGGTGTCCACCTCCTCAGAACAAGCAGATCTGATCATTCCTGGGTAACATAACTAGCTTTTAGCTAAAGAGGGGAATTAACAGGGTTAGCTAACCTGGAAAAGCAAGCAGACAGAATAGCTGTTTGACATTACGTGATCTTTAGGCAGACGTGTCCTGACTGAACCTTCCGTTATCTATACAGAATCACATATACATCAGAAAACTGGAGACTTTTTAGAAATGAGAGGATCTGGGGACTAGGACATACTTTGTGAGATAGGAGGAAAGCTGCTTTACTCTGTCACTTTCTTTGCTCCAGAATAATAGCTGAATATTTCTTATCAGTTCTGCACTAATATTAGTAATGGAGATACAAAAGCTTCCTAAGGCCTCTTCCATTTGCTTTGAAAGTGGAAATAAAATTTCACCAGAATTTTATTCTGTCTTCTAATTCTGCCTTCATTAGTCATGTTTTATAGTAGCACTTATCATGATGAACTAATTTGATTTAAGGCAGATATGTAGACTTTTATTTTTAATTCCTAATTAAATGAAATTAATTAAATATTAATTACCATTTCAGTAGAATATAGCTACTTTCTGAAGACCTGTTTATAGAAAGCAGCAAAGAAGTAATTTGCAGCACATAGAAGATAGGGGTAATAAACTATGGCCTTTTTTATAAAAGATTTGTATATGCTGAGCTTTGCTCTTTATGAGCTGCTGCAGTAACTTCCCTGCAGTAGTTCATGCTGTGTAGAACCTTGTGGAAATCTGCAGGATTAAGACCTTCCACATTACAGGCAGAATAAGAGTTAAAGGAAAACATATAAAATATTTATATTTATTTCTGGAACAGATTTAAATATGTAAAGTGCAGCCCTGTCTGCATATACCAGAGGTAAGTTGTGCTCTTTTGGGGGGAACATTTGTATGACCTAATGCTTAAAGAGCTTGGACATTTTACTGCCAGTCCTGCTACTAGTTGGCTGTGAAGCATCTTTTCTGGCTTTTGAAAATAGGAACATAATAAAAAGGTTTACTTAATATTTGTCAGGCACTTTCAGATTTAAAAAAAAGACTAAATTAGAAATAAGAAGAATTACTGTTATCACCTTTTTCCATCATTGCAATAAGTAAATTGAATTAACTTTTCATTTTGAATTGAATGTATTACATCATTGACATATAATTTGTCTACATTTTCAAACCTTGAAATGCAACTGAACTATTCTGAAGGTCTGAAAAAATTCTATCCTAAATATTTTATTCTTAAAAATCAAAATAATACACAACATTGTTAGAAACTGTTGATTCACACACTGGAAACAGGAGTTTGCATCAGAAAATGTAGTTCAGAAAAGCATGAAGGAACATAGTATTAATTTCATATGATTACTGATTCAAATGCAAGGGGGAAATTAGTGTAGCCTAATTTGCATTTTGAAATTAAAATGAACTTTTTTTTTCCCCTATTAGCTTTGAGAGAAGAAAAGTACCTACATCTGTACCACATTTGCAAGTCTTTAAATCAGCTAACAAGAAACATTGTTTTAACCTGTAAAACAATCTGTTAATTTGTGACACAATTAAGTATGCATATTCTGTAAAAGCTCAAAACTGTGAGCATGTTTAATGAAATTTAAATGGCATTTATTTTGCAAGTCCAGATATGTTATTAATAAAATGAGTAATTTAGAACTAATTTACATAGTAAGTGAATATAATTAAAATAAAACCTTCATTAAAGAATCACAGGAAATCTTTAATTTCTAACATATATTAAGGAAGCAACCAAAACAGATTATTTAAAAAGTAACTGTAGCAATGGCCAGTAATACATATAGAACTTACTTACATGAAACTTTATTCTGCATGTCAGACTATGGTAAATACAAAAAATATTTTTTAAATATTTTGATAACTCATGCCGATAATTTTTGCTTTTTAAACATGTTCCCAAATTTTGATTTTATAGTATTTAACTATATGATTGAAAATATCAAATAGTAAGAATATTAAGAAGTGTCCAGTTTGGGAGATTTAAATTTTTTAAACTGCTAATATTTGAGAGGCTTGAGAGCTCTTCCCCCCACCAGCATTTCCTTTGCAGCTACTTCTTAATAAATAAATAATTAAATAAATAAGAACTTCAATTTCCTTAAAATTCCAGGAGATTGGACTTTAAAAGCAGTATTAAATGCAGGGTGATTTATGATAAGGACATGTATGTTCAGAAGAAAGGTATAAGCTGTAATACTGCTCCTGTGTGTGTAAAATTATTATCCTTTCGTTATCATTATGAAGGAAGAAAAATTCATTTGGTAAACACATTCTTTTTTCAAACCATTCTTAAGATTAATGACATGAAAGTCCCTTAGGTCAGTGAAATTCTACTGACTCAGTCAAAAAATCATAATAAACTGCTTTCCACTAATAGGAATAATGCCTTCAAATTGCACACTAGCAAGGTTTTCAATGTTTCCTTTATACTTGCAGTAGAATTAATTAAAATCTTGGTGCTTCAGGTGTTTCTTTCACTAGTGTTTCACATCTAAGAGGCTGGAAAACCTGACACTAACTCTTTATACTACTCCACCAGAGAAAAAAAGATTTTTATTGTTTGTTTCTTTGCCTCTCAGTCCCCTGGTGTTTCTGTACAGGTGCCCAGGGAAATTTTGTGCTTTCTTGCACTGAGCATGCACAGAACTGGAGGAACTCGAGCTTGAGCTCTGTCTGGAGACAATAGCAGTCAATAGGAAAGGGCAAGGAAGACCGGGAGCGGTGACAGACTGCTGGGGCTGGCACAGCATAAGTAGAACCACAGCACAAAGTGCAGCACTACATTACTTTATGAACAGGAGTTCAAAATTGTACACAAAATCTATCAGTTTAGAAGTGACAGCTGAAGAGAGCATGGCCGGTAGGAAATAACAAAATTGTTCAGACCTTTCTGACTTCTGTTCATTCTGTTCTAGCACCAGATCTTTACTGGCTCTGCCTGATTCAAGGAAGGTTTGGATAATGAATTTCTGCCTCCAAAGATCTTTCAGATCTCAAAATGTGAGACAAAATAACTGGAGACTGTTGAGATGTACTTATTCCAGAGTCTAAACACCTGCAGAGCTCTGTTTGTTCCAATTTATAATATTGCTTTGGGCTTATCTATAACATCAAATAGAATAAGAGTAGAAAGGATAGCAAACCAGTTGCCTTGATGTAATTTTATCTTTTGGTTTGGTTTGCTTCCTCTGCAGTCTTGATATCAAATTCTCTTTTGAAATCGAAACGGACATATTTCAGATTGAATAGATTTATTTTCTATTACAATACTGTTTGGCACAGGACAAATTATTACTGAGAAACTCTAAAAGAAAAAGAAAGATGCCCCAAAGGACCACTGTATTTAACGGTTTGTCAGCATTTCTACTATAAACCCTGTATTTGATGTTTTTCTTTTCCTGTTGGCTTGATACAAATAACAGAGAATATCAGCTGAGGTGCAATTTATTAAGACAGAACAAAAAGCATGACAATTGGTAAATTCATTCTGACATTAAATTGTCATAGATAACAAAATTATAAAGTTATTATTACTAAATCTTTACTCACAAAAAATACTATTAAGTTCTGTCACAAAGAACAATACAACTGGAGATGACATATATACTTGTTCTAATCTCACAGTTACTTGTTATTATAACCAGCATAAGTAAACCATTATGGACTCACAGAAAGCCCAGAAACTTACTTATGTATTCTGTATTGACTTCTACCTATAGTAAGGTAAAATCTATATGGCAGGTCTGGTCTTGCAATCACTTTAACTTGTGCTTATCTTTATTATGTAACAACATTCTTTTCACAAGTAAAATTAAATACCTGAATAAAAGTTTACAAAACAGAGAATTCAGTGATAGAAAGCTATGTAAAATGCTGTTACTGTCTTAACAAAGTATGAATGTCCTGTAAACCCTGGAAGGTCATCATTAAGAACAGCCAATAGTGCTGATGTTTATTTGGTAAAAGCAGATTTATCATGTCCCAGGGTATGAGTTATATAAAGAACCTATATGTGAAAGGATTATGATGGTAAATATTTATTTACACAGAATTTCCAAGATTTTGTTTTTATTCCCATTGTCTGTAGAGATTGCAGGAGCAGGAACTGAAAAGCATCACTTCCTCAGGGTCTTCCCCTCATATCTCTTAATGCAGTTATAAAGAGAAGATTTTGTTATTTTAATTTGAATGCCAATACTTCTTGCTTATTTGGGCTTGCGTGCATGGGAACTTTATAACCAATAATTGGACTATAAAAAAAAGCCTCAATAGTTGCCTATGGGTGTGAAACAAGAATATAAAAAAAAGAATACAAATACTATGATCATATTCATACCCATATGCAAACATACCACACAGAAAAAGCAGCAAAGCATTGTATGCTTAGTTCAATTTGGACACTTGCGTTGGGTGTAGGTGGCAAGGGGCTGGTCACAGAGGACTGCAGGGGTAGCCTCTGCGAGAAGAGGCCACAGGCTGCCCTGTACTGGACACGAATGTTTCCAGCTGTTTGCAAAACAGGTCCACCGTGGGACACAGCTAAGCCCATCAGCCAAACTGGTGGCACATCCAGGAAAATGCCCTTAGCAAAGGGCAAAATTCTGTGCAGATGTCGTGGTTTCAGCTGGGATAGAGTTAATTTTCTTCCTAGAAGATGGTGTAGAGCTGTGTTTTGGATTTAGGATGAGAATAATCTTGAAAACACACTGATTTTTCTGTTGTTGACAAGCAGTCAAGGACTTTTCAGCTTCTCATACTGGCCTGCCAGCTCCCCAAGAAGCTGGGAGAGCACAGCCACGACAGCTGACCCAGACTAGCCAAAAGGATATTCCATACCATATGATGTTATGCTCAGTATATAACTGAGGGAGTTGGCAGGGAGACAGCTCAGCTCAGGAACTAGCTCAGCACTGGTTCTGGGTGGTGACAAATTGTGCTGTGGATCATTTGTTTTGTANTGTGAGGGAGAGTGAGCAAGTGGCTGTGTGGTTGTTTTAGCTGTCTGCTGGGTTAAACCGCAAAAGCAGGCAGTGAGGATTGAGGGGAAAAAATGTGAGAGAACCCCATGAATACCAAGGTCAGAGAATAAGGAGAGGAAGGAGGTGCTCTAGGTGCAGGAGCAAAGATTCCCCTGTAGCCAGTGGAGAAGACCATGGTGAAGAATGTATTTTGCTGTAAACTGTGGTGAGACTCCAGTGAAGCAGGTATGCTTCTGCAGCTCAAGGAGAGGAACACAGTGGAGTGGATATTTACACTTCAGCCTGTGGAGGACCCCAGCCTGTATACCCCAGGTGGGTATAGTCTAAAGAAAATGTGCCAGTGGAGAGCCCAAGCTGGGGCAGGGGAAAAGCACAAAAAAGGAGAGGAAAGAGAGCAACTGGGTGGGGATCTGGCAGCTAGCCAAGGTCAACCCACAACAACATACTATATTTAATATTTTTTTTTCAGATTACTGTTTATGAATGCTTAGAATATTAACTTTTGCTTTACTAGTATAATTGTCTCGTATAACATTTTGTAACTTTTCTAGAATTTTGACTATAATTTGACTACTGTGAAACTGATATTACATAATTTTTTCTAGGAACTGTAATTCGCTTTGTTTCAGGAAAAAAACCCAACAAAACCAACACAAAACCCATATTTTCTTCAGAATACTATAGGTGAGAATATATAACTAAGAAAAGACTGAGTTTTCAGGCTTATGTATTTAGATTCAGTTCTGGATGACTTTTTCCTGTTCAATTGTTTCATGTTCAACTGTTTTCTAAATAAGCATAAAAATTAAGATTTTTCAAAATCACTACTGATTTTTAGTGTCTGAATCAATTAACACTTGAGGAACTGATTTCTAAAAGCCATTTAAAGTTTTGTAGAAAATTCAGATTGAGTAACTGGTTGGAAGGAAGCTCAAAAGGTCATTTTGTGGGAAAGAGAGCCTAGATGAGATTATCTAGCACCATCTCCAAACCTCTGTTGAAAACCTCCAACGATGGGGACTCTACCATGTCCCTGTGAAGGTTGCATCAGTGAATGATTGTTCCCACTGAAAAAAATACTATTTTCAAATTGTAATGCTGTCCTGAACAGCTAGCATCTGAAGTGCCTATATTGTGTATGAGTGCTACATTCCTTGTGTAGTCAGCTCAGATGGCTTAAATTCTGGAAAAATCCCTGGTTCCTCATCTTTTCATCAGGAGGGCTCTAGGCCAATGGAAGCTCCTATTTGTAAACACTCAGAGAGACAACACAGGTAAAATTTAACCCATTTAAATCAAGGTATGTCTAAGAGTAAGTCCTTAGTGTGGAGCTACTTGATCTTTTTTTAAATTCCTGTGCAAGAATATTGGCAGTTATTGTGGCTTTTGTGGAAAAATCATTCACATTGCTGCAAATAGTGACAACTAGAACAGATTTTATTTTTCACATACCAGATTTTATTATTTCATTTAGTATTAGGAAATAGATTGCATCCCATATAAATTTTTTATCATCCACAAAAAGCTGTTAGCAATGTTAAAACATTAACTTACTATGACATTTTTAATATTTCTAATGTAAATCTATTTTTTTCCTTGCAACAGCACTCTATAATTATTTCAAGCCATTTTATGGATGCAGAAAGTTTTCTACTATGTGATGTTACTATTTGCTCTCTATTTTGTCATATTTTGTCTTTACTTTTTAATGTGTTAATTTTTGTTTTCTTGTTAGTGGGGGTAATACCTTACAGATTTATAGTTACAGTTACATTAACCTTTGAAATTTAAGTGTTATAATCTATTTAATAATTTCAAGACTTATCAGTAAGCAGAATTGATTAATTTTCCTACAGAGGTTCTGAAAAAAGTTTTTACAACACAGTTAGGGATTCATCTCCATATCTACTATCTGCTGATAATAGCACTAATTTAAAATGGGAGTGCTCTGCCAACATTGCCCTTGAAAACATTAGCAATGTCCTTCATCTTCAGGCTGTTAACAATGTCCTTTCATGGCTCATTTTACTCAATTTAACATCTTCTCCAGATACCATTGACCCTGGCATCATTTTACATCATCTTAAGCACCTTGTAAGTCTCACTGGCACTGTTTTAGCCTGGCTGATATCTTTATCTAACTTGACCATAGCAGTGTAAATTAATTACTATAGGTATCTTTTTTTCTTCCCCCCCGAGCTTGTTTTTGATTGCTTCGGAGATCTAGACTGTGTACTATAATTTTTGTTACCTACATATTCCTACTTCTTCATATTTTTCTTATGGTTAATATTATGCTAAATGAGAAACTTATTTTGTGAACTTGGTGTTCATTCTTCTTAATTTTTTACTGTATTGTCTTTGAAAATGGAAAATTATATAACTTAAATGCAGCATATTCAGGTGCTTATAAATGGCATGGAATTTTCTATTTAGCATTTTTTCAGTTAGGCTTGCTTCTTAGCAAGATATGTGTAGTCAGAAGTATACAGTAACCTAAAGGAGACAATATATCCTACTGGGAACACTGCAGGGCAATATTTGATGCTATCTGTGAGTTATTTCCAAAAGAAAAGCATCTTCCTGGAATTTAATGGTTCACCAGGGGTCCATTGAGATCTGGACCCAGGTGTGTTCCCATTCAGTGACATTTTGTGTCACCCCAGAAGTTAGAGCCCACATAGTATAATCTAGTGCCTGGTCTCATGCTTAGCCTTCCTGTTACATTAGCTCTTCATATCCTTTCTCAGTAAGTGTTTCTGTGAGCACATCCCCTGCCAACAACTTCCACCCTGCTGATGGAACCAACTCCAAAGTTTGATTAAGATGTCAAGGACAAACAAGTTCCATAGTGACAGCTGGCCACAAGATTTGTCTCTGTTTTTGTCTTCTAGGTCAAAAAAACTCTCAAATACCAGATTTCTTTTTCCTACATATGCATTTTTACAGGACAACCATTTTCCTTCTAGCCTTTTTCTGAATATATGGTAGATTGACTCTTATAAGAGGCCTGACTTAAAACCCATAGAGAGCAGTGGGAATGTTTTTGACAGGGCTGCTAGGTCCCAAAAGAGGACACTAACAAATTTGAATGTAAAGTTCACTCACATCGACATTAGTTCATATGCACAGACTTTCTAGCTAATTTGGGGTATGCATGTTTATACTAGGTCACAGCTCTCTGAATTTTGCCCTTGAAACACTTAGGATGTACGGGTTGGCTGAGTGGGCAGTGAGGTGGATTGACAACTGGCTGAATGGCAGAGCCCAGAGGGTTGTGATAAGCGGTGCAGTCTAGTTGGAGGACTGTAGCTAGTGGTGTGCCCCAGGGGTCAGTAGTGAGTCCAGTTTTATTCCACATCTTCATCAATGACCTGGACAAGGGGACAGAGACAAATTTCCTGATGACGCAAAACTGGGAGGAGCGGCTGGCACACCAGAAGGCTGCACTGCCATTCAGCTATACCTGAACAGACTAGAGAGTTGGGTGGAGAGGAACCAAATGAAATTCAACAAGGACAAGTGCAGGGTCCTGCACCTAGGGAAGTATAACCCCATGGACCAGGACAGGTTAGGGGTTGATCTGCTTGGAAGCAGCACTGTGGAGAATACCTAGAAGTCCTGGTGGAAAATAAGCTCTGAATGAGCCAGCAATGTGCCCTTGTGGCCAAGAAGACCAATGGTATCCTGGAGTGCATTAAGAAGAGTGTGGCCAGCAGGTTGAGGGAGGTTATCCTCCTCCTCTACTCTGCCCTGGTGAGGCCACATCTGGAGTACTGTGTCCAGTTCTGGGATCCTCAGTTCAAGAAAGACAGGGGAGTACTGGGGAGAGTCCAGTGGAGGGCTTCAAAGATGACTAGGGGACTGGAGCATCTCTTGCATGAGGAAAGGCTGGGAGCGCTGCGTCTGTTTAGTCTGCAGAAGAGAAGACTCAGCGCATCTCATCAATACTTACAAATATCTAAGGGGTGGGTATCAAGAGGAAGGGGACAGGCTCTTTTCAGTGTTGTCCAGCACTAGGACAAGGGGCAACAGGCACAAACTGGAACACAGGAAGTTCCATCTCAACATGAGGAAAAACTTCTTCACTGTGAGGGTGACCAAGCATTGGAACAGGCTGCCCAGAGAGGCTGTGGAGTCTCCTTCTCTGGAGATATTCAAAACCCACCTGGACACAATCCTGTGCAACCTGCCCGAGGTGATCCTGCTTTAGCAGGGGGGCGGGGGGGGGTTGGACTAGATGAGGTCCCTCCCCACCTCTACCATTCTGTGATCTCCCCACCTCTACCATTCTGTGATTCTGTGAAACTTAGTTAACTGCTTAGTTACATTGGGTACATGCTAGTGCACATCAGCTGGCTTCTGTGGTGACAAACCATGAGTACAGAAGAGAAGATGATACATCCTCAGATAGAATATTTACATACTGTAAGGAGTCTGGGTGTTCCCTTGGCTCAGGAGTGGTAGCAAAGACAACAGAGATATAGCCATTTCCACATAACTTCTTTTAATTTATACTCCCCTACTGCCTAGTTTAGGGAGCCTGCTTCTCTCAGTTCCTAAGGTTCCACACATAGGATTTATTTTCATGTAGCATAATGAATGCTAAGATGTCATACTTTTGGCTCCTGGTTTTAGGGCAAACTGTCTGTAGCTTTAGATGCCTGTCTCAGTTTCAATGCCTTGTTCTTTAATCTGTAATGTTCAGTCCTCATCTCCAGGCTTTCCGGTTCATTGCTGAACCTTTTCCAGTATGAAAAGGAGTAGGCAAAAAGAAGTTCTAAGTAACAGATTGAAGGAAGACTAGGACAAAGGATGTGAAGATGAACAGAAGAAGTGACTGGAGACAAAGAAGGGAAAAAAGAAATTGGTATAGGTAAAAATGCAATAAAAAATAAAAAAAAAGACAAAGTTAAAATGGCCACAGTTGAGCATTTCTAAAATAAAATCAAGGATGGTTAAAAAGAAATAAGAAAGATTAGGGAAAACTAAGTTTAAAAAAACCTCCAAGAACTAAGAAAAGAGGATTATGTGCAATAAGTAAGTGCATCTTCTAAAAAAAAAAAAAAAATTTAAACAAAAATAAGCCATGCAATTAACAATAGCTGTTAATTGCATTATTGCCTTAATGGGCACTTTTCACATTAGTTGAAATATTGGTATTATATGGGATTAATTTCTCTCTTACATTCACCCAGCACTGGGTTTTAGCATATTCGTGCTTGTGTCAGATGCCCATTTCAGGGTTTCTCACTCTGCATACAATTATTTGGCTCAGCTTCCTCTTTTGTTATATTTTTTCCCCTTTCCATCTCTTGAAACTTCTTATGTTTCTTCTTTTGACAGTTAATCCATCTGCCTCTCTATCCTCCTCTGTGAGAGAGCTAATGGTAATGTGGGAGGAAGCATGGCAAGAAACACTCTCTGGTAAGTAAGGAATTAGGGAAAGGAAGACAGCAGAAAGAATAGTTACTGGGAATTGTATATGACATGGCACTGAGCCCATAATTCCTCCCTTACCTGGACTTCACAATGAAGAATCAGCATCATTGTATCCCTGCATAGTGCTATTGCAGCTGCGAGTGCTGCTGAGTATGATGGAGGAGCACAGAAGCAGTAAGAGTACAAACCAACAAGCTTGTAGTATTTTTCAGTATATGTGTATACATTTGGGAATGGTAGAAATGAGTGCTTACCCTGTTTAGTAAAGGAGCTGCAACATATTATGCATTTATTATGCCTTATTAGTTTATTACTCCCAGAGATATCTCAGATCTAAAAGACACTGATACCACCGTACAGTGTTCCTAGAATGAGGAGCATGAAGGAGACTGACAGAAACAGATCCAAACACACCATCAGTTTCAAAGTCGCACAGCTTATTAACTCTGGTTCAA